>PVHP010020216.1:0-30849 GCA_004024765.1 Zapus hudsonius | reverse complement strand
ATGTACTTTCCCAGAAATTGAGAAAAAATATAATCTCTGAAAAAGAATACACTATCCAGTAAATTGATTATATTTCTTGCCAGACTATAACCAATGATAAATGAAAGTTAAGTCTAAACACACATAACAGATGGTTATTCACAATAATCTTTGGTTGTCAATAAGTGATTTGAAACTTAATATCTGAAGGTAGTTCAGAGAATCCAGTGCCATTGTGAACCAAGTATTTCATTTTCATGTAATATCGACCAATGATTCCATCAATGTCTACTGTCTGCTTTTTCTGGATACACAGAATTTTTGATGCCAGGCTGACCAGATTAGTATTCATTTCTGTTGTTCTTGCATCTGCTTTTAGTTACTCCATTTCTATTGAGTGAATGTAAAAGGAATTGAATTGTACCACTTCTGGGCCTAACCCATAAGGTATCAAGAATGAATTCCTCTTCACCATTTCCAGTTTTGATATGAAACAATGTGTTATTCAGATAAGCATTATTGTGACAATATACACAAGAAAACATTATAAGGAGGAAAGGTTTATTGTGGTTTATTGATGGTTTCTCTGTTGGTTCTATTGGTTCCCTTGATTTCATCTGTGGAGAAGCAATATGTAATCATGAAAGCATGACTATATATCCTGGTGGAAATGTGACAGTGAAGAATACCTCACAGCACTTAGGAGGCAAATAAAATAACAATAATAATAATGATAATTAAAGTGGAAGAATGGGCCCAGGGTCTCAAAATCTCCTTCAAATAGCACTTATTACCCAACTTTCTTCTCATAGGCCACAACACTTCAATGGTCCAGAGACAGCACCAGAAAGCCAGCTTTGGTAATGCATAGATGACATCGTAAGAGATGGAAGATCTTAAGCAAATAAAACACTTATTTTAGAGTGAGAGGTTTGGGGATCACCCCTTTAATAGTGTAGATCTAATTACATGTGTATATAATGCATATTCACGGATTCACTCGATTGACTAGAATAGGAATCTATTAAACTTCAATGCCTAGTTATAAAAAAAAAACCTCATACTAATAAAACAGCTCACAGGTAGCAGAGGCAGAGAACATTGTGACAAGTTCCAGGACAGGCTGTATACATACTGAGTTCCAGGACAGTCAAGGCTACGTAGAAAGACTTTCTGTCTCATAAGACCAACACACACACACAAACACACACACACAATAGCATCTCATATTAGAGTGTGCATTACTCCCAGCTTTAGATTTACTAGAAAATTTCAAATTTATTAACATTTTCTATAGTAAAAACCTGTATGTTCAATTGTCTATTAAGCATGTTTCATTTTATCTAGCTAAATTAATCTTTTTACAACCTGATACTTTCAATATTCCTTTCCTTTTTCTCCTTAGAATCCCCAAAATTGCTTTGAAAAGGATCAATATAATAGTACTTAAGAAATGAATTTGAATCTTGGCTTCTTTTTATTTTGACAGCTCTGATATTTTGTTCTGAGAAATGAATTTGAATCTTGTCTTCTTTTTATTTTGACAGTTATGATATTTTGTTCTGATCCAACATCTATGCTAGACAAAGTGGGTTCATTCCACCAAAAGAGATGGTTTTAATATGACAAGGACTTCTTGGCAAAAGGACCATAGCATCATGGAATCTGCCTTAATGTCATGTCATGTACCCAGGATGATTCAGTCCTTAGATAATATCCAACTTTAAAATGTTGAGAACATTTTGGATGATTTGCTCATTTTTAAACTTTATTTTAAACACATTTCATTAAACCAAACCATGTACCTGCCAACAATGTCTTGTATATGTCTGTTTTCCTAGCCCTAGCACTCATTCTGAAAATTTCTTTGTATAATATATTTGCCAGTCACTAAGATCTAAGTTCCATGAACATACAAATGAGATCATTTGACATCTCTCTTCCTGGGCTTAGCCTGTTTTACTCAGCATAATAATCTTGAAATTGATCCTTGTTATAAATGACAGGCTATCATTTCTTTTTATGTCTGAATAATATTTCATTGTATGTGTGTATTGCACCATTCCATTGACAAGCTGATTATCATAGTCATTACCTAGGCCATGCAAATAATTTTCTTTTTCTTTCTTTATTTTTTAAAGTAGAGTATTGCTCTAGCCAATAATTTTAAAATTACTATAGGCCTCATGATCAGACTTTGAGATGCTGATATAAATTCCTTTGCATATTTTACTCAGAAGTAAGGGTACAAGTTCACATGGAAATTATATGTTTAGCTATATGATAAATTTTCATGTTGTCTAGTGGCTCAACCACTTTTCATTCTAGTCACCAGTTTACAAGCATTCTGCTTTCATCACATCCTTACCAACAAAAGCTTTTATCTTCAATAACAGAAATCCTAAATGTGCGTGATATCTCATTGTGGTGGTGAATACTTTTTGACAGGCACTGCTATCTGAAACCCATCACTGTAACACCAGTTGGATCAATAGTTTACAGTCCCATTTCTGCCCATTTTCTATCCATTTCTCTATCTTCTTTGCAGTATCATTCTGCATACAAGGTAACTGCAGCACGTGACAGTTCAAGGTCTGCTAAGGTAAAAGGGTCCAAGTCAGGATTTAGATCCAGGTCACCTGCATCTGACTTTAATCTTCTTAACAACCATACTGCATTTTATGAAGTATGAATTAAGGATAAACAAATATACCAGTAAGACTCCACATAAGATTCTGTATAAGAAAGCTATTTATAAAATTCTGGGAAATGTTTAGGATTTTCAGCAAGATGAGAGCAAACGTATGTCACAATGGTTCTTGGGAGATCCCCTTTGCCCTAGATTAATCTCTATAGTCTTATCTCCTCACTTGATTTGACCTGACTCTCCCTCCCCTGTTATTTGAATTCTCCCAAGTATGAAAATCAAGGTAGGAGGACTCCTTGCTGTGGTTCACATTGACAAGACAGTGAAGTGACAATTATAAACTCCAGTTTTTTGAAGTTTGCTTTTACTAGGACAGAATCCTAAAGGATTGACATTGAATGAAATGTTCTCTTACAAATCACTGGCCTGGAAGAAGAGGCTTACATACATCACTTCATAATGTATATTTCTAAATATGTAATAATGTCTATTACTGATTTTCTAAATATGGTGGTAAATGACTCACTACTTTTATTTCAAACACAGTTTGAAAGGTTTCATATGTGCTACAGAATGAAAGCAATGGAAGTCTGTAATGCTGCTAAGATATTTTCTTTCAGATCATTTACCTCAATATTTGCAATCCTACCTTGGATATAAAATAGGTAGTTCTGCTCTGAGTAGAAGAACTCAGCTTTATGTCTACTCAATGCTAGTAGAATTCAGAAAATCCCAATTATATAGCAGTCTATGCATACAGTTGAGATATGATTTTCCTACAAAATTCCCAATATCTGTGTCGATATTTTGGCTATTTTTATTTTTATTTTTTTAAAATAGTTTCTCCATTTGTTTGCAAGTAGAGACAGATAGAGAGAAGAGAGAATGGGTACACCAGGACCTCCAGCCACTGCAAATGAACCCCAGATACACCTGCAGCTTTGTACATCTGGCTTTATGTGGGTACTGGGGAACTGAACTCAGGTCATTAGGCTTTGCAGGCTAGTGTCAACTGCTGAGCCATCTCTCCAGACCTATTTATGATAATATGAATATTATAATTTGGGTTTCAAGTCTTCCTCTAAAGGCTATTGGCAGGTGGTAGAATTTTGAGTAGATGGGGACAGCTAGAAAGGCGGGTTCTAGGGGTGTGTCTTTGAAGGAGAGAGCAGAACCTCTGTCCTTCCTTCTTTTTCCTCTCCCAAAAACCAAAACTGAATAGTTTTGCTTCACCACATGTCCATATGCCCTAGGACACAATGTTTTGCCCCACCATAGCCCCTAACCAATGAAGCCAACTGCCCAGGGCATAAAATTTATGAAAATATAAGCCAAAATCAACTTTCTTCTTTTTAAATTGTTTATATTGGGTGTTTTGTGACAGTATCAGAAAGTTGACTCTAATCACAATGTATTGTCTCTGTCTTGACTTCTCACAATGCTTTTAGATCCTTGGAAATAGAGACTATCCCCCACTTTTCTGAAGGATCTAGAAAAACACTTGGAACAGAGAAATTCAACAAATAGAGGTTGAAATGTGGAGTGAATAGCTATCATCCCTTTGGAGCCATATATAGGAATAAATTCCCTGTTTATATCACTTCCTAATGATATGTGGTTTTGGAGTGTCCTTGAGGGGGGCAGAGCCTTATCTCATAGACTCTTAGGTGGGCTGTGAGTCAGGAGTTAAGTTGCTGGAGCTTGTAGTAATGCTCCCCTTCCATTGATTCAGTGGCCTTTTGGGGGATGTGACTTGGGAATTTAATGAATGAAAATTCATAGACCACAGGGATTGAAATATATATTTTAGAAGTTTATTAGAGTTTGATAGAAAGGAAAGACTTTGGTATGTAAAGGAGGCAGTCTCTGGGGAGGAGAACTCATCAGATGAATTTGGTTAGGGTTTTTATGGGAAGTGGGACAGATCTCTACTTGAAGAAGACCAGGTTCATAGGTCTCTTCATGACAAGACCAGATGGGGTAAGTCTATAAAGGAGGAAGACCAAGTTTCTGTAAAATGGGTAATATTTCTGCAAACCTTATGTAGGGATCAGAGTTTTTTTTTTTCTTTTAGGAAGGTTGTAAACAATATTGAAATCTTTCCGAGAGGGTGTAATTTCCCAGGGAAGAAAGAAACAAGGATAAAGTCCAGGTTCTTCTTGCAGACTTAATGACATTTCCTTCCTTTAGCCAAAGTGGAGGAAAAACTGTTCACTTTCAGCTTCTGCTACCCTAACCACATAGCCTATTTCTGTGGCCTATTACTAGAGGCTACTCCACACTTTGACTTTGGGTTGTGAGTATAGCATCCTTGAGCCAATGGAAGTTATTCCCATCTCTCAATTTGGTTCTCTTCTTCCTTTCACTTAGAAAGCCTGTCATTACTTTGACTCTCCCACATATCTATGATGATAACAATACTTTAACAATACTTAAAAAAAGAGTACCTTGCTTGGCTGGATAAAGCTTTTCCCCTAGTCCCTAAGGTATTAATGCTGAGGTAAACACTAGTGCTATGGATGATTCTCTCAGTGAGTCATTGGTCATGGAGGCCCATGAGAACCCCTTCAAAAATACAGCTTATAACCAATGCTTTTGTTTACCAACCCAAACTAAATAGTAAGGTCCTATTGTTAAGGGCACCACATGCTGTACCACAGGAACACTGAGAAATCAACCTTGAACTGAAATGGAACACACAATCCTGGCTAGCTGGCATAGTGCTGGAAAGTGTGATGTAAGCAGCTGAGGAAGACACATCATCACAGTTTTAACAAGCTGTGGAACCTGAAAGCTACAAAATCAACCAGCCAGCCTAATGTTGAATAGTGTGCAAATGTTTTGCAATAGTGGCACACAAGTTATGGGAGTGATCAACTGCTGTCTGATTGCATTTATGGTCAAGAGCTAAATCATGCATGGTACTGAAAACTCAGTCCAAATTTATGGATTGAAAGGACATAGGCCCCTGAGGAAAAAAAATTCCACTGTTATTTGACTAAATAGATATGTTGATCTCATCAAATTTCCTTCTAATATATGTAATTATGACCATTGTATAATACTGTTCTCAAGTTTGGTTAGAAAAGCTTCTTTTTCAAATGATGATGAGTACAGGGGAGATCAGTTAGATGAGAAGAAAAGCCCAGTACTTATCACTAAACAAGACATTTCTATCACACCCACCAGGACTCAGGGAACATTGCAGAGGAGGCTGTGTAAAGAATATTAGAGCTGCTGTCAACTAGCTTCTCAAGGGAGATTGCAGTAGACATCTAGAAGACATAAAGCTCACTGGAACCTAAAATAAGAGGCTGCTAAGAGCTCAGAACTAAGCAAGGCATGTTCATCAGACCCTCCAAGGCTTTAGGAACATTGCAAAAGAGAGGGAGGAAAGAATGTAAGAGTCACAGCTTAGGGAGAAGTTCTTTAGGGCACTGTCGTCTATATATGAATTGACAGGTGCATTTGTGACTTCAAAGTAGTTGTAATTACCCCCACAAGGTCTACATAGTTCCTTCAACATTTTGACATGACCAAAAAAAAAAATGGTCATCAAAACAGAAGAAGGACTACTTGGAACTAGGAGGGTTCTCAATGAAATAAAAGTAAGGGACTAGGGACACAGATTCTAGTGTGTTTGAATACAAAATTTCTCAATTATAAAACAATAAAAAAGGGAATATATAACTGACTATTCAAATTCCACTGTAGGAAAAAGAGAAATACACAACTTTAAAATTTTTATTTATAATGAGAGAGAGTGAGAGAGAGAGAGGGAGAGAGAGAGGGAGAGAGAGAAGATACAGACTGAGATAATGGGCTCACCAGGGACTCCAGCTGCTGCAAACAAATTCCAGATGCTGCACCACTTTGTGCATCTGGCTTTACATGGGTACTGGGGAATCAAACACAGGGGGTTAGGCATTTCAGGCAAGTACCTTAACCCCTAAGCTATCTTCCCAGGCCCTACAATATTTCATTTTTACGTATAAACTTTGTGTCCTGACAACCAATGGCCAAAATGTTTTTTCCAGAAAAATTTCAGCTTCAAATATATTACTGTGTAACTTATAAAAGATGCCCCAAGTAAGACAAAATTTTCATAATTAACTTATCAGCATTTAACCTTTGACCTGTAAACATTGAAAAATAAGTTTTGTTTATTGGACTTTCCTGAATTGAAAACTACAATTCATTATGTGCCTCATATTTTATTAGGTTATCTACATCTCATTGTCTTTTCTCTACTGCATGCATTTGAGCCATTATGATAAAGAGAGCAGGCATTATCTTGGAAAAACAATTCATCTTTTGCCTCCAATTCCAATGTTAATTCATATATCCAACCTAGAAACAAAAAATATTTATATTAAAAATATAAATACTGTGAAATAAAACATGTGTCCCTGTTCTAAAAACATCAGCTCAATAGCGATTTTCCTACATGATATTAAAAGTTAAACACTAAGAATAACACAGCTTTTTTTTTCATATTTAACTCTTTCCACTCCTGGCCTTAAAGAATTTGATCTGAAAGAATGTTTTCTAAGGCTTTGCTGCCTCTGTGATTCTTATTCTAAACTGTATCTTAAACCTGACTTGATGATGAAGCTTATGTTGTGGTCATCAAGGGCAAGTGGTTGAAGACCTAGGTGGAGTGAGATGAAATAAATGCAGTATCACAACCATGCTCACACTGAAGATTTACTTCTTAGAAAATCATTTCAGTGCCTGTCTATACACTGATGCTGGTCACCTTTCTCATGAAGTTTGAGGGGGAAAGTGAAGCTCAAGGATTCTCCAAGCAGATCTCAAAAACCTTCATTTTGCCTAAAATAATCTGTGTATGAAAAGCCAAAGTAGAAAACAGTGACTGCATGGAAAATGACCTTGTTCTCACCCATCTGGTAGGTGCTGTCTGAGCCATCTGCGCAGCCTTGGGATGAGCTGTCCTTTCTGAATTACTAAAGTCCTAAACCAAAGGGCTCTACTTTTTATTTTACTACTCTTCTTTTCTTACACTGAATATTCTTTAACTTTTTAATTACTTACGACAACACATTTCTGGAGGTTTCAGTAAAAGGATAAGCGTTCTTATCGCTATGAGATCATTATTTCTTACTTGATACAAGGCCACAATTTTTGCTAAGTTTAACCATAAAAAGCAATACAGATACAGGTATATTTAGGATTGCATTTTCTTCTAAGAAGAAAGTTGAAGCTTTTCTAATGGACCTTTTATGCGAAGATATTTCTCAGTCAGAGACTGAATGGCATGGTTCATAGGTTGAGTATATGAAGTATTCCTTAAAGTTCAGGGAAATAATAAAAAGTGTTTCTTCAAATTTATGCTTGCCTCCATAAATGTTTCCTGGTATTAAATATACAGCAGAAACCTCCTGAATTTCTACATATGCCAGACATTGGGCTATATAGGAAAAAAAATTCAGCAAAGAAGTCACATGACATTATCTCTGGACAGCATCTCTTTTATTAAAAATATATAGGGATGGTAAAATCAATTATATTTTATTTTTATAATTTACTTATTGCAATTTATTTATTATAATTATATCTGTAACTAGTTTGATTTCTGTCAAGATCGAATGTGAGTGCACAATTTTGATGTGCTGTCCAGTATTTCATTATGTATGACCAGAATACTTAAGGTATTGTTTGGTGTGTTCCATCTCTCTGTACTAATTTCAGGGAGTTTTTTTTTTAATTAACCAATGGGACCTGATCAGGCTCAAAAGCTTCTGTACAGACAAAGACACCATACTCAGAGCCAATAGACCCCATCAAACTGGGAGACGATCTTTACCAGCTATGACTCAGACAAAGGCCTAATCTACAGATTTTACATAGAACTCAAAAAATACATAATAAAATCTCAAAAAGCCCCCTCACAAAATGGGGCACTGATCCCAACAGAGATTTCACAGAGGAGGAAACACAATTGGCCTTGTCCCATCTAAGAAAGTGCTCAGCATCCTTAAGTATCAGAGAAATGCAAATCAAAACCACAATGAGGTACCACCTTACTCTGATCAGAATGGCAATCATAAGGAAAACCAACAAGAATTTTTGCTGGCGAGGATGTGGGGGAAAAAAGGAACCCTCATTCACTGCTGGTGGGATTGCAAACTCTTTCAACCGCTATGGAAACCAATGTGGAGACTCCTAGACAGAATTGACAAAGAACTACCAATGGACCTAGCTATCCCTCTACTAGGCATCTACCCACAAGATGTCACACCTCAATGCAGAAACTTTTGTACAACTATATTTATAGCAGCTCAATTCATAATAGCCAAGTATTGGAATAAACCCAAATGCCCATCCATGGAGGAATGGACAGTGAAACTGTGGTATATTTACACAATGGAATTCTACTCAGCTGAAAGGAAAAATGACATATTGAAATTTAAGAAAAAATAGTCTGACTTTGAGCAGAACTTACTAAGTGAACTCTCAAAAGAACAGAGAATTGAATGGCACATATTCTCCCTCATATGTTGTCCTTAACCAGGATAACCATTTTCTTTATGCAGACTAGTAGAAAGAAGTGAGACGTTATGAATGAGGGGTAAGGGATGGGAGAGGGGAATGGCTTAAGCATGAGGATAAACCATATTAGGTTCAAAAATATAAAATCTTTAAGAGCATACTAAAATCTATTGAGAAAGCAGTGAGTGTCGACTGGCAAAAGAGGGGCCATGAGTAGTAGGGGAGAGAGTTTAAGACTGTGAATAATTGATCAGTCTGACAACCCCTGGTCCCAGTCACCGGTTCCTTCCCTCACTGAGCTGTTGACCAAAGTGACCCATGAGGTTCCAAAAACAAGACAGAATTCTGTCAAAGCCCTTGAATGCCCTCCCCAGGCCTGAGGCAAAACCCTGTTGCTGAAGAAACCATAGAATGCCATCCATCAGCTTCGAGAGACCCTTCAAGGTCCGGAATGGTAATCAGCCCCCAGATGCCAATAAGTACAGATCTGGAAGGCCCTACACAAGCTTCTAGGGGAAGCTGATCAATGACAGCTGGAGTAAACAGAGACCACTGGCATGAAACACAGTCTATGGCCATGAATAGGCTGACCATATGTCCTACAGGGAGAGAACAGCGATCCAAGAAAGGAGCACTCTTGCAATGGAGAAACCTGGGCCTGGGGGAGACAATCAACAGCTTTTAAATTTGGCCAAATATTCCACTTAGGGAGGGGGAGCCCTTGACTGGAACTGGGGATTCAGGACAATAGGCACCACATCCCATACTCTTGGGCTCACAAGAAGAGATGCACTATGGGAGCGATTGACTGGGAGGCTACTAAAAATAAATTCTTGGCAATCCAGAACTGTGTATATTTGTTAACCTAGACTGATCTCACTCTCCAATGGAGATTGTGTTTGTATTTTTCAGGATGCAGCGAGAGATCTGTGGCCCATCTAATCCTACCATCCGACTGTAGGCAGATAGCTGAGATCCTGGCAAGAGATGAGTCACCACAGTCATATCGTGGAGGATCCATATGGAACCCCACAGAGAATGACAGAATGATGAAGGGACCCACAGCCACCGCCATTCAATCAACACAGGATAAGCCAGTGAGACATAAACCAATGATTTTCGATACAAAGACCCCTAAGCTTACAACCTTAAAGCAGCCTTAATACCCACCCACCACAACTCAGGGAACTGAGCGGAAGAGGGGGTGGGAAGATTGTGAGAGTCGTGGTGGGGAAGACTATCCAGAGGCATGGCACCCCTCAATAACAACACACTTGGGCCAGGAGAACCCGGCTGAGTACTAGGCTATCCATGGTCCCCTGCCACAAGGACTGATCCCACAGAGGAGGATATCCAGCTAAATGGGGATTGGAAGGGGGGCATTGAGGAATTGGGGATAACAACTCATTGTTTGCCCACTAAATAATGTAACTCATTATGGACAATAAATATATATTTTAAAAAAAAGAAAAAAATATTCTCCATGGCACTTCTACATGGAGAATTGTGGATCATGGTTTCTTTAAGGGAATCTCAGCCTGAAAGTCATTTACAATTTGTACATTACTCAAGAAAATTACCCACCTATTCTAGTTACACCTGAAGGAAAGCAGTTAGTGAGGGGGAAGGGTTAATTTTGGCTTAACCTGTGGTGAGGAGAGCATGGTGTGAGCAGATGATGGACATCACAATCTTGCCACAACAGGATGGAAACAGCAATGGTAAGGTCTGGCAAGTGGGAGCTGGCTAGAACACCCCAAAGCCCACTCTCTGGTCACACACCTCCTCTAGAAAGCTACACATCCAAAATTGTTACTAGCTGAGGACCAAACACTCAAGACACCTTTATGGGGAACATGTGATTCAAACCACCATGCCATCCAGAATTAGAGAATCATCTGCAACCCTAAGAGATTAAAACTGCCTTTCCTGTGGGATTTATATGTTATGACTTTTATCATCACCAGTGGCTTCTTTCAGCATAGTGAATGTGAGCTCACATATAGCAGTAGTTCATTCTTTTTTTAGTTTCTGAAGAGTATTTTATTGAATAAATATAGCCTGCTTCAAAAATATTTTTACTTACGAATGGAAATGTCTGTTAGTCACAGTTTTGACTATTGATGGTATAGTTGTTATCAATACTAATATATTTACCCTTCTACAAACTCATATTTTTGCTTCTATTAAAAAGTGTTGAAAACTTTGATTGTAGAATTCTCGGCATATTTATATAGCTTTACATGACGCTGTTGCATATTTTTTTTTGGTTATGAGATTTTGAATTTATGAAAAACAGTTTGTGTGAGTTTAAGTTTGAGTTGTTATACAGCCTTAGTGACATATAAATGGTCTGGTTTGTTTCTTTGTTTAATCCCAGTATATTAGCAAGTTCAATATATAAAAGTCATAAGATAACAATTAAATAAATAAAAATAAATTGTTATTTAATATATCATTTGCATTTCTTTATTGATTTTGGGAGGTTTCAGGTCGACATTTTTCCTATATGGAGTTAAATACCAAACATTTAAAATTGGGTATGATGTTTAAATTTTTTCTTTAAGTTTAGTTTTACACAGGTTATACATGTTTTCATTAGATAATTATTTTATTATAATCGAAATAGTAATGAATATACACTGTGCATTGTTAGTTCAATCATGTATACAGCATGTAATAATAAAATCAGAAAAATTAGCATATCCATCAACTGATACACTGACTAGTTTTGTGCCATTAATATTCTAAGTTTTTGCTTTAAACTAGATTTGAAATACAGACTATATTTTGATAACTGTAGTGTGTATCACTCTGTAGTATAAAAAAAACACTAGAACTTAATCCTTCCTTCTAACTGCAATCAGATATATCAGGGCAAGCCTACTCCAAAGCTCTGGTAATCACTATCCATTCTCCATTTCTATAAGCCCAATGCCATTATATGTATATATAAGTGACTTCATGTCATACAGTGAGGCAGGAGAATAGGACAGAAAGTGATGAATGGAGGCCTTTCCCAAAGCATTAAAAATTTACATATTGGAAAATACAAGAAAATTGGAAATCTTTCAGGCAAAGCTGACAAAAGCATTTCCTGGAGAAGGTGCAGTGACACTCCAGAATATCTGAGATGATCTGTGATTCATTATAAAACTAAAACATACCCCTGGGAGAAGAGTTAAAATGCCATCAGGACATGTGGCACCTGAAGTTGTGCAAAGACCTCTTTAAAAGATCCTGCATAGGAAAGCATGCAAATGAGCCAATAAAAACCCCCCTGAAGTGACCAAAAGCCCCAAGTCTTTGAAAAGTGATTGTTGGTGAGCGACTACGCCTTCTGTTTGCTTCATGGGCACTAGATGTTTTTTTACACTGAATCTATTCTTTAGAGTCTTTCAGTATTCGGGCCATCTGGTAAAGTCAACTAAATACTATTTAAAAATTAATTATGCCACTTCAGGTTTTTTAATAAGCATTAGCTTTCTGGATTTAGAAAAATAATACTTTTGTCATGTGTATACTGAAGTAATTGACACAATATAAAATAGGACACGTCAAGCACAAGAGGTTATAATGTTATAACAACATATGCATTTATATATATTGTACTTTTTAATTTGCAATTTATATTTAAGGCATAAATATCCAAAACTTTACAAAATATATTTATGTAAATTATCAAAGATTCAATATTTTTTCATCCTATAAAATGGATATTTCTAGTCACTAGTCTCTAGCGATGTTCGGATGTCACACAAGAGCTCCCATTCCAATGTCAGATGGACACACTATCTGTGCAGACCAATCCTCACCTGCAGTAGTTCACCATCTGCTAGTAGTTAAAAACAAAACTTTGTATATAATATTCCAGCCTTGAAATGGCAAACATATTCTAGAGTCAATGTGTTTGGAAAGTAACACACTTTACATGAACTAACATAAACATTTTACGTAACTGTTCGCTTATGGTGTGCTCTAATCGGGTAAGATCTTTCTGTTTTATGAATATAACAATGGAAAAAAGTGGGAAGGATTTATATACTTTACATTGGTACTTTATTTATTTTCAAGTACATATCAGTAGAAAATGATTGAATTAAAACTATTTTTCTATAATTTAATATGCATATATTTAGTGACAATCAGTCTATCCTACAATTTTTATGTGAACAGTTCAACCTTCCTGTCTTTACCAAATGTTTGAACACTTTGACTTCTTTTTCTTTTTTAAGAATTGACTTTCCAAGATGTGGACCATACGGTGGAGAAGGAGAGTTACGGCTTAAAAACTTTCAGATTTTAAGAAATGAAATTTTATTACTTACTCAAGAATGAATAACTGCAACATTGTGTAATCTACCATGAATTTGAGAGAAAATCACTTCTGAGACTTCCTAAATCTTATCCAGTGTTCTTTTTCATTTGAGTCAAATTGAATACATACTTGCTAGATATGATATCACAGCACAGAAAGGTCACAGTTCTGTCTCACATGGTAGATTTTATCAGCATCAGCACATATTCACACCAATCTAACTTGCATAATGGGGGGGTGGTACTGTGATAAGTTAGTGTGATAAGAACTTGGCCACCAGAGTCTCCTTTGGAATGAAATATTGAAGAAAATTACCTATGCTAGCTCTGAGTCTTGGCCATGGTGAAGATATTATGTTTCCATCCAGCCATCTGGTAGTTTGCAATGCATTTCCAGAATAAATATCAACCCTTCAGTAGCTTCTGTTCTGAAATGATTAATATTTTAAAAAGACTTGGAGCAAACTCACTCTTGAGCCAAACCCAGCAGAACTCAACCTTGATTACTCAAACTCCAGCAGCCTGGTAGAATATAATTTGAAAAAAAGAACCTCCCGAGAATCCCAAGTATGATTCGTGATCATGATCAAACATTTCTGTGACACTGAGCTTTCAGGTGGAGGTTTATTAGAGTAGCCCACTGATACCCATGGGTTTGCTCTATCTTCCATTTCGGCCCACTTCGAGGCATGAGACCTTTTAGAAGTTTGTGATTTTTAGAACATTTAGCATCTCAATTAACCATTTCCTTCCAAGTTAACCACCTTTACAAAGACCTTTGAGAAGACTTTTTCCTTTCTTAGCCTCACATCTTTGCTGTATCATAATGATATATCCTCACTTTTCTAGGAAACAAATAGCATTGAAGTGTTTATCTTTCTTTTGGGCAAAGTTAGGGAGCATATCATAATTTTTCTGGAAAATACTTTTAAATAATTTTCTTTTGTTTATTTTTTGAATCAGTGAATGCATAGCATTTATTTTAATAACTGGCTAAAATTTATATATATATATAAATATTTGAATGATCATTGAAGTTTAAGGTTATTTCAGAAAGTCTAAAGAAATAATTATTTCAGTATGGCAGATATTTTAAAATATGGCACCCATAATCAGCAAATTTTAATATGCATAAAATAGTAATTAGACAAGAGACTAGGCTTAAATATAAAAACACTATCATGAGGCTATATGTATATATAGTCTATATATATATATATATATATATATATATATATATATATATATATATATATAAAATCTTGAGGCTATATGTATAATGAGGCAAAATAATAGAAGAACAGTGAATTTTGGGCCCATAATAGTTTGAAGTTAACCATGAAATTTAATTCTTAATAATCACAGTAATATTTTTAGAGTTAAATTTATGATCATCATTTTCCAGATGAGAAGATGGAGACTAATAAGTTTAAGTGACTTAAAGTATCTGTGAAGTCACCCAGGTTGTACTGTTTAAGGAAGAAGACAATAAATCTAAATATTTAAGACCAGAGAATTGTATGCTCTTGTTTATAAGTAGGATCTGTTGAGGGTATTGGTGATTCTGCAGGGCAAGTGTCCTCACAATTGCAATCCAAGCATTCAGGCCCACAGTTCTCCTATGTGTGTCCTCTTGGTGAATCAAACATCTACTACTAAAGGCTGCAACTCCAATGGAATGCCCATTACCACTAATCATGGTTCCTTAGCCAGAGTTCCACCATTTTCTCCTGTCAACAGAAGACATCATTTGCTATCTGGAGATGAGTCACACCTGTCTCTCTGCCCTGAGCTCATCCTATCCTACTAGGAAGCAGAAAAAAAAAATGATTCCAAAGTAGATAGATCTCCATACATTCTTTAATATAAATTTATTTTTAAAACTTATTTTTAAACTTATGAAAACTCAGAACAAAATTATTTTTTTAAATGTAGAGAATGAAACTTCATGCAAAGTGACAGCAATGAGATTTAAAGAATAATTTCAATTCCTGAACACAATAGTGGTTATAATAAATATGTCGCTTCCATCATAACGTTTGCCATGGGTGGTATTTGAGGAAGGAAAGAAAATCTCAATGAATTTTTTAAAAGAACATGTATTCAAATACATTCTACTTTAAATCTGATTGGCAAAGCTTTATTTCCTAGGCATTAAACATTTTTTGGAAAAAGACAACATACTCATACTAACTACAATATTAAAATGTATTCTGTATATATCAGCAAAATCCTCCGAGTACTGGGTTCAGATAAACAATGTATTTGTCTACTTGGCATTCTGTCAAACTGAAAATGGAATCCCCCGAGATGTCTGTCAACAGAGTAAAGCTTCTCTGTTAAGATGAAAAGTTAATGATTGATTGACCTGCTGACATGCATGGTGTCAGGATGTGGGCTCCTCTGCTCACCTGGGCTTCATGGTCACTTGAGAATCCTCACTTCCTACTGCTCTCTATGAAAGGAGCACGCCAAGGTTCTAACTGCTTAGTAGGTTTTCTTCTTACAGAGCAATGCTGCTCAACATTTTCTATTTGGAAATTTTTCTTAAGGCTTACATTCTTGTAAATCATATGGTGCCAGAATAATTTCTAAACTTGCAGAGGTCAGATACAGCAACCGGTCTATTTTATTTTTAAAAAATGATAATGTGAAAAACCCACATGATCAAAATTTTTATTATCTTGAATTTGTTTCTAAGGGCCAAAGATGACTCAATGAATATAGTACAAGCTGCTCAAATCTGATTACCCCAGTTCCATCCTCCCCAGGTCCCAGGAACTCACTGGAAGCTTCTATAATCTCAGCATGCTGACAGGCATGGTGGGAGGCAGAGACAGGAGAATTTCCTGAAAGTTTCTGGCCAGCACAGGAAAGAAAAAGAGCAGAATGAATTCTCAAAAACAGAGCAAAATCTAGAGAGAAAAACCCTGTCTCAAATTAGGTGGAAAGTCATAACTGATCCAATACAAAATAAAGAATATTTTTAAAAAACTCCTTTGTATCTTTCAGGTCTAAGTTGGTCTACTATCAAAATTTCAAAAACCTATTTTTAAACACCATATCATTATAACAATTTAAGGTTGGCATATAGAATAAGATAATGAAAATAATCATCAAATTGGTTTGGATGCTCACAGGGCTATAGTTAATTTTAAAGTCTATTATTCTTATGAGTCAATGAATTAACAAATAAAGGCCTAAAATAATTCTGGATAATATAGGTTCTTGCACAGTGTTAGCAGTCATGGAAATGCAACTCTAATTCAGAAACACGTTTTCTAATTTGCAAGGGGCAAATGCTGCCATGTTAAAAAAACAAGTTATTAACCATGATGGGTGAAAATGGTGGCTTGAAAAGAAATGCTTCAGCTTCCATTTCAGCAGGTATATTACCTAGCAATTTACCAAACCTCACACGAGACAGCAGTGAACAGTGCGTGAAGTCTTTTAGAAAAAGCTATACATCTGGCAGGCTGTTTCTGGGATTAGTCATACAGATTAGTTTTTCAATTAAGACAATTTATACAATATTAGTCTCCATTTTCCAGGTAGATAAATTGGTTTCTTCAGATTTGTGACTCATGATTCAAGTTTTTTTTTTTTTTTTAGCATCATCTAACACATATAAATTAAGGGAGTAAAAGAATGTAGAGGAATTTTGAAAATCACAATTAGATCTGAATTTTAATGCCAGAAGATTCGATGCTCAAAGTGGTGCCATATGACTGTGTCTATGATTTGTATATTTGAAATGCTGCATTGAATTTTTCTGGTAACATATATCACAACATCAAAAATAAATTTCCCCACTTGCAAAAACGATAGACTGAAAAGAAAAGGATAAAAATGCATGGATATGAAAACCCTTTATTTATATCAACTAACTTAAGATTTTAAATTTGGAAATGCGTGTGAGTGGATAATCAATAAGATGCATTGTTTCAGTAGAGACTTTAACAAAAGAAATAAAACAAATGATATCCAAGAATGTTTGTAGCTATTCACTTATTTATTTGAGATAGGACCTTGATGTTGTACCCAGGCTTGCATTTTCCTCCTGGATCCTTTCCAATGCTGGATTGCAGCTGTTCACTACAATGCCTGGGGTGATAATGGATTACGTGTTAAAAAAAGCATGTAACACTGTATTTGGAATATACTCGATCACAGGTTCTAGTCACTGATTGTACAGAGGGCCATGTGTTTAGAAACCAGGAAAATGTCAGAAAATACTCATCAATTCTCAAGAAAAATCACAACAGGGCTTTGACAATTGATCGTTATTTTGCTTAAATTTTCATTTCTGCATCTGCCCTATATATATGATGAAAATGTGATCTATATATAAAAGGAAACAAAGAGATTTTTAATCATATCATCAATATAATTAAGTCGCAGAATGTAAGATAATATAGAAAATATGGAGTCTGTGTCAGGAGGAAAATATTATAGCCCTTGCTTTGACTTCCATGTTTCTCTGATGTCAAATGAATGATTCAGTAATTTATCCCCCAAATCCCTACTATGAAACGCATATACAGTCTGTACTTAGGCTCTAAACTGTGTTGCAAAGAGATGAAAGCAATAAAATATCGTGGCAGTTTTGAGTAAATGTCCCCCCAATAGAATTTATTATAATTGTGTTTATTAAATTGTTAATTGTCTCCAGGCTTCTGGCTGGAGGAAGTATCACTTTGGCCTAGCCTCCTGAGGACTGGCCCTTTCTAAATTGGATGCAAAATATTAGGGATAGATATGCAAAAGAAAAGCCAAACCCCAGGTCTGGAAGTTCTGCATTTTGTGAATTACAGTGTTACAGTGTGCTTGCTTGCTTACTTCTGGAGGTGCTGTCTCTGTCTCTGCTTGGATCTGTGAAAGGGGGCTAGCCTTTTTTTCCTCAACTTCCCCTGGGTCTGTTACTTCAATAAATACGTTCCTCCCCAAAATTGTGACTGGTTTGGAGATTCATCACAGCGGCAAGTGGCTGACTTCGACACATATGAAGAACCACTTTGAAAACTGGAAACTTGGATGAGTTTTTACTCAACAGAGTAACTTCACTGAAAAAATTGTTTTAAATCTGTACCAAGTTACTCCATTGCTGTAATACTCACCTCTATCCCATGATGACCAGGGACACTGCTTGACTTTCTTTTGCAAACAACTCTTGGCTGTGATCTATCTTCTCTGAGTTCCTCATTCCAATTTTCAAACAGTTGAAAATTTGATCTTCAGAAAATATGCCAGGGAAACATTTAATTAGATTATTAAGCCGTGAGACATTGCCATGAAGTGATTTACATTTAAACACATATACATCTTTTTTTTCTATTCGACTTTTGATTTGTGGTCCCTTCTCATCTTTGAAAATCACAGTCAAATAATGACTTCAAAGCCAGCCTGCTTTACATATTGAGGCCTTACCTCAAACAATCAAATAAAAATTTAGAATACAAGAAAATACACTAGAGCATACACTCCATCTACAGCTATGATGGTGCCTGTGACCAGCACAAAAGTTTCGTTACTTTTTTTTTCCTCTAATGCTGATATTACCTTCGTTAGCATAGTTCAGGCACTGATCATGGCATTTTCTATTTAGTGTCCTATGAAACCATCATATCACACTTGCTTCAGGGACTTTTTAGTATCCAAGACACACAGGACAAATAAAACCAAACAAAAATCTGTCCCTACGATATATTACCCAGTTCACTGGCTCTGCTCTCAGACACTAATGTGAAATAGGAGACCAATCTGGCCAGAAATGAACTTTACATAGGTCGAGCCCAACATGCACTGTGCACAGAGTGGAAGAGTGTTCCTATGAAGTTCAAGGTGGGGTCCAGTAGAGACAAGAGTGTCCTTGATCCTGGATCATAGGATCACAGGGTTCATGGGGTTAGAGCCTGGGAACATCATCACCAGAGCATCACCACTAGCAGCAAGTGTCCTATTAATTACTGGTAAGACATGATGAATTTTTCCAAGATGGAAAAAATCATCTTTAGGTAAAAGAATTAAGCTTGACTTTCTAAGAATTGGAAAAATAAGTACGGTCCCTTAACTCATTTGACTCTACATTTTTATATTTCACCATTGCAAATTATAACAGTGCCTACACATTTATAGTTCTTGTGAAAACTGACCTGATAACCCATTTCACTTAGATTGGTTCAAAATATCTTCTGTGTGTGAATGAAATAATTGTAATAATTACTGGTAAAGATAAAACTTCTGTGCATCATCACTGTTAGAAAAAAATTCGCAATGTTCAAGATTCATGTTACAGCTCAACTTTGAAGATATTCAAGGGAGCACAAATCCAATTCTCTTCCCAAATACCATTTCCATAAAGCCATAGACTATCAGCAAAGAGCTAATATCTCGTGGGTCCCTTAAGATGATTCAGTGAACCAGGACTGAGCTGGAATTTACCATTGGCAGTGTTTCTGTTAGATGAAATACCACATTTTGATTCTTTTGATATGTGCTCAAGTGAATGGCTTCAATTTATAAATGTCCTGTGGTGGCAATATGTCACAAATTCTCCTTTCTGTAACAAGATTCAGCCAATTAACCAGTTTGGAGTATGGAGCTGCTGGATGGTCTCCTTAGTAGGAGCCAGGCTTACTATATTCTCAGCTAATAATATCCTCTTCACATTATAAGAGACTTTGCCTTGCACAATTTAAAATCCACCGATGTGTGTTTCAAACCTAAAACTGAGTCTGTAAAGAATAATTGTCTTACTTAATCTCCTTAGTCTAAAAGATGCCATGCTGTGCCCAGTCAGCAGCAAAAAAAAAAAAAAAAAAAAATAACTCTCTAATAAGAAAATCAGCAAGGAATTCCAAAGAATTATATGATATCCCCAATAGTTCAAATCATGAGAAATAGCCACAATTTCCATTACTATGTATTATTCAGTGAAGACCCAATGTAAACCTCTTAAAGATGAGTGCAAATACATTCTTAAGTATTCTATGGCAAAAAAACACAAACATTCATACAAATTCAAAAATGAAATTGTATTCCTCATAAAATACCTTCCATTTATTTATTTTCTTACATTGTTTTCTTCTGATGTCCAACTTTGAAATGAAGTTTAGCTATCTTATTTAAATAGTTGGGTCACTCACAATGTGTATTGTGTCTTCAAATGTTAATGCTCAGAGCTATGGTCGGGCAGGACTTCCTGTGAATTCACCTGTCTGCACGTTTCCTCAGTACTAAATCCTGAGAACATTGCACATGTTTATACTTTCTTTCATTTTATTTCTAATCTATAATTATATGATGGTTTAAAAAGTTTCTTTGCCTTTCAATTTATCCTGATAGACTATAATAACCACTACTTAGTTTCCTGGGATAGGGATGGAGAGTTTGATTTCACCAATTAAATCTTTCTGAAGAATTACCTGAACAGTTCTTCAATGCAACACAAAGTGGCAAAATTGCATTACTCAGGCTCTATTAAAAAAAACTGGGAAATATTCATACCATTAACTTTAAGTCTTTCCATTACAAAAGTAACTGACTAGATCTTATAATGTAATTATTTCTTCGTACCATGCAACAATTTAACTTAATTTCTTCATTTGATATATTTAAGATATAAGTAGCTTTAAAAAGGTTCTCAGTTTTTCAAAGTTGCTTACCAATTATTAAATATAGTTCCTATTTATCCCCTCCTACCCATCTATTCCCAAGAGAAACTACACACCATCACTCTATTATTACTACAATCTTCACTTCACTAATATGATTCATATAAAATTAATGATTTGGTATAATATATTTTGATAAATTTGTAAAATTTTATCTGAAATAAGATAATAATTGTTCACAGAAAATTCTTCAAAATATAAACATGTCCCAATCAAATATATGCACAATTATAACCAAATATAATCTGAAGAATCCTAATGAATAGTGAGTTTAGAGTCCACCCGGAGAAGAATCAGAACTACAGGATACCAGTGGGTGCAGCTCGGGGTCTCAAACATTCACCACTCAGAATTCTCTTGTGACAGAGACAGAGTGACAGGCATGCCAGAAGTATTTTGTTATGGAGAAACGGAGGGGGGGGGTATTCCTTTGCAGTTAGGGAATTGCTCAAATGGTGAAAATTTGAAGGGTAACTTTTTTTTTTCACTGTGACAGAACCTTTAGGAAAATCATATTTTTGTCCTGAAGACCTTCAGGTAGTTGGATGAGTCTTATCTCATTATCAAAGATAATTTTCCATAAGAAAGGCCAAGTGATGTTAGATGTTACATAATTCCACTTTTAAATCAATTCTCTAGAATAATCTAGGTTAATCTTTGATTACATATCTGGATACTGGAATCTATTAAAGATGATCCACAAAACAATCACATTTTCCTCCTTATTTTTCTTGGAAAAGGTATTTGGAACTGTGATGTCCAATTTAAAGTTCATGGACTTTAATATGTAACTATGAATCACTTAATTACAGTCATTTAACAGTCATTTAGCCATGGGCTTTCAAAGAACTAGGATTAATGTTATAAACTATAAGTGATAAAACAATGAAGCTCTGTGAGGTTTTTATTTAAATTGATGACAGATAATAATGTAACAAATGGAAATACTATTGCATGCCTTGCTAAGTTGATAGTATTTTATGTGTAATAATATAAATGATACACATTTAAGAATTTTCAATATACTAAGAAAATACAAGGAGTTACCTGAGTATCCTAATTCTTTCATCTCTCTCTCTTGCTTTGATTTTGTTTTTTTTTTCTTTTTTTCTTGTTGTCTGCCATTATGCAGAGACAGAATTAAAAAAAAGACTTTCCAATATCTCTCCTAGAAGCTTTCTGTTCCCACACAATGGGCAGTTTAGCATTCTGTCTATGGAGAGTATTGTCAGCACTCTAGTGTGATAACACAGGTTCTGAGACTTGGCTCCCAGCATTAGTTGACTTTATCATTTACATTAATGCAGTAGAAGAATAGAACCCAGAAGTGATCACACTCTATTCTCAGTTAACCTGAACTATGTGAAACATTGGAAGTATTAAATACAGTGAAGGAATTCAAAATTAGTGAACACAGAGTAGAAGTGACTCTATAAGGAACCTCTAGTTCTATATGGACCTCAGAAAATATCACGAGTACTCTTCATCCAGATAAGCCACATTTACAGGACTTCTTTTTCCACAGGCCTTACATCAATTTCCTGGAGAAGCAATGGTTATAAACACAAATGATACTTCTTATGGGCAGGTTTTACATTAAATAATCTCTTGAGGGCTGCAGAGATTTCTCAGTAGTTAAGGCAATGTTGCAATGCCTAAAAACCTAGGTTCGATTTCCCAGTACCCATGTAAAGCCAGAAGATGCTCAAAGTGGTACATGCACCTAGACGTTGTTTTCAGTGACTAGAGGCCCTTATACACACATTCTTTCATTCTCTCTCTCATTGAAAATAAATAAATAAAATATTTTTTTAAAATGATCTCTTGAAGTGGTGAGCTTCACTTAGCATTAGCATTCTATCTATGAAGAAGAGAATTGTTAGCAATCAAGTGTTTCTGATCACACGAGTTCTGAGAATTGACTTCAAGCATTATTTGACTTTATCTCTCACATAGAGGAGTCTGCACTGTGCCCAATCTAGTTTTATTTACAGCTACATATGTGCAATAGGAATATTAAAAACTTACTCAACACCCAACACCCTGGAATACACAATACTTATTTTCTAGCTTGGAATATCATTGAAAAGTGGGAAAACAAAAGTTTCAAAGCAAGGCTAACAGGTTACTGGATCATGGCATGGGTTCTAAGAGGTATTATGAAATGAAATTTGGAGAAGAACACACATACAGATAGACTAAAAACATCACCATGAAGTATGGTACTGCAGAGAAAGTGACATTTCTGACCAAAGAATTCCCATGTGTTGAAATTATAAAGACAAATAATGTGAATTTGTTTCTCAACAAAGTAGATGTAAGAAAATTTTTCTAAATAGAGAAGAATTAGGGAAATTAAGTTCTCTTCTAAAAATAAAAGCTGAACTCATGGCATGTGAATAAACATATCGCTGAATTCTTACTATGGAATCCTTTTTCTTGGTTAAAATACCATAGAAAATGGAACCTGTGGGTGGAACATATGCACTGATTCCATATTAAGGTGTGTATTCCAGGGCAGCAGGTGGACAACAAAGATGGAGATGAGAGAAAACAAGTGTTTGGCTATGAATTGCTGAATTTCACAGAAAACCATAAATGATGGTTGGAATATAACGTACATCCACAGAAAGCATTTTTTGGTATTAGTCTCTCTCTCTCTCTCTCTTTCTCTTTCTCAACCCCCCCTCTCTCTTGTCTTCTAAAAATGTATCTGGTGGATCTTTCTACTGTACTTTTTCTCCTTGGCCAATTTAGGCACAAGTAAATGTTAACTGCTCTTCATTTATGATGTGTATCACCTGATGCTATCAAGAAAGCAAGGCAGTGTCCATATCTCCTTATGAAACATCTTCATTTGAGTCTGGGAAAGAGGAGAGAAACCAGAGTATCCTCAAATCTGGTTAGAGGAGCTTGGGTACTGGAATTCCTTCAAGTACTACTTTGGCTAGAGTTGTAAGTCGGTGTGGTCTATGGATTATTTGGGAGATTGTTGTACATTTACACCCCAGTTTATCCACACAACTGGGTGGAGTGTCTTGGGACAGTGGTGATCCAATGAGAGGAGGAACTCTCCGGAGGCAGTTGCAATGAACAGCTCATTTATTTGGTAGAGAAAGGTTGCTTTTATTTAGAAGGAAAAGGTAGACACAAGGGACATAAGCAGCAAGGAGATTGGCAGGGGCAAGGTGGTCTGTGGAAGTCTCATGAAAGCATTGGCAGGGGCCAGTAACCGAGTTGGGGGGACTCTCTCAGCCCCAGGTGGTGGGAATTATGTCACTTTAGGCATGTAACAGATGGTGGTGGCTGTAGAGGAGTTGTGACCTTCAAACTTTCTCATTGCCTGGGCTAACTATTACCTCAGAGCTGACTTATGTGAACTCCAGTAAACTCAGGCTTTTAATTGCCTGGACTTATCAGGGCTTGCTGGGGCTAACCACGTGGCTCCAGGTTGGGGAGAAAAGGAGTCAGCCAAACTCCTCCGGTCTCAGGATGAGATAATCAGGGTTTCAGGCCAGTTTCAACTTTCCTTTAACTCTGTGTCCTCAATTCCTCTCAGTAGGGTCCCACAAACTGGCTATCTTTTCAGTGAATACTGAGATAATTAAAGATATATTAGACATGAAATCCATTCATCAGAGCAGGTGGGCCCATAAATTGTTTTAAATGATAATCATGTTTGCTACTCAGTTCAAGTGTACACTGGGCTGTGTGATGCTATACAAAAATGTAAAAATAAGGTACTCTCCCCTCACTTCTGAGAGGTGTAATACTAAACTGGCCCTTCAATTTTCTAGGTGGTGGACATTTGTGATGTTGTTTTGAATGCTGAAAGATCATTGAAATAGTTTTGTCACAACTCTTTTAACTGTCACTTACAACACTATGCATCATTCTGGATTCCTCATACGTGCTGATAGTACCTACATTCTCTATTTCATTTCCCCAGTTAGATAGCAAGGATTTTTATTTCAGTGATGTTTGAAGGCTTAGATGTATTGTGATATTGCATTCATCAACTATCCCATTCAAAACAGTATTAAAATTAAAACCATCAAGAAATACCCAACTAAACTTCCTGAATTGTAGATGTGTTTCCTCCTTTCCCTAATGTGTTAGCAACTCTAGCTCTACATGAACGTTAAATTCAGGTGTGAAGGAAAGAAGGTGTCACAGTCAGCCACATGCCGCTGGGATGAATCTTCAAACCAGGCACAATTTGAGGGAAGAAGGTATCTACTGAAACTACAGATTGAGGGGAAGTTCCTTAACAGCAAAAGAGGCTGGCCCTGATTCACAGGTCTGAGCGGAGAGAAAAACCCATCACCTACACCACACACACACACACACACACACACACACACACACACACACACACACAAAGCAACAACAACAACAGCAGCAACAGCAGCAGCAAACAGACAGGAGGGCCAAAGCAAATTTCTTCTACTTTATATAGGATTATGTGGGGTCTTGCAACCCTATCCCAGACCTAATGGCTTCCTGAGTCTCTGGAATTTCCTTCCTGCATGGCCCACACAGGAAAGGATGTTTACTTCCAGCTTCTTTGAGCTTCTTTACATCCTGCCCCTTGCTGAGAGGCTGCCTTCCTGTAAACATCCTCAGAGACCCACCAAAGATAATTTAAAAGATCCATGTTGGCAAAGAAAAAAAAACCTAACCATCACAGAAGGTTTGAATTCTTTCTTCAACTTCTGTTTTCATGATATTTGATATACATTGTTTCACTATAACCTTTACTTCCTGAGTTAAATTATTCACCAGTTCTCTTCTACCACCAGCAACATAAACTAGAAACTCAAGATCAATAAAGTGTAGCTGAGGACATACAAATTTTACAAAAGATTTCTTCTTTGCTTGACTTTGTGATTTGCTAGATATAATAATGCATAGGTCATGAAGGACAACAAGCATTAGTGTGTCTGATTCCATTTTCATCTCTGAGTATTCTTCCAAACACAAAATAATTTTATGCTGTATAACACATTTCTATATCAAACCCCTTAGAGATACATGCTACAGTTAACATATTAAGATTTACCAAATGATTTTTATGCATGAGTTTCAGCAACTACAGATTTAAAGTTTCATGTTATTTGCTAAGCCATGTGGCAAAAAGTAAAGTTTTTCCTAGAATTTTCACTTAATACTGTTTTACTTTGGGTCCCATTTGAAATTTCAACCATGTGTGTAAATCCTCAAATATTCTTAACTGAAATATGTTTACATAAAAAGTTTGTCTGCTTTTCTTTGTACTATTCCTTAGTGGTAAACATTACAGATGTGAAGTATACAAACTTGTCTTTTTTATTATTTAAGGGTTCCAAGCCTACATTAGACCATTGAGCTGCTATAAACTTCACTCCTCCATGGGTGTCATTCTTCATGAAGCTTATTTCCTGAAGTCTGGCATGTGTAGTCTAAAATATAATATAATCCCACAGAAAGAAACATCATGGATATAAACAAGCCACTAAAAGTATAAATGATTCTTACATGTGGTAAATGTTTCCACATATTTATAAAGACAGCCCAAATTAAAATTATATGCTGATACATTATTTTGTGTGGTAAAAATCATCAAAAACAAATACATCTGTCTTAAAAAGAGAGATATGTTAACATATTTCACTGATATAAAAACTATAAAGATCTCTAATAATCAATTTAGGAATATCTATAAAACTTTCAATGAATATATATCCTCTTGCAGTTTACTTCAGAAGAAGTATTTTTCTTAGAATTTATCCTATACATAAACTTTCATGTGAGTAAAATAACATATGCAAAATATTATTAAGTGTAACTTTGGGGGTGGAGAGATGCCTCAGTGGTTACGACACTTGCCTGCAAAGCCCAAGGATCTGAGGTTGATTCTTCAGTACCCACATAAAGCTAGATGTTATATGCATCTTAAGTTTACAGTGGCTATAAGTCCTGGTGCACCTGTTGTCTTTCTCTCTCTTCCTCTGCCCCTCCATCTGCCTCTCTCTCACTCTGTATTAGTCAGGGTTCTCTAGAGAAACAGAACAACAGAATGAATTGTAGTAAAAAGGGGATTTATTGCATTAGCTCATGGCAGTCCCACAGTAGCAGTCTGCAAGCCAGGGAGTCAATGAACTAGTGGCCTCTCAGTCCACGTGGCTGGATGCTCAGCAGTCCTAATGCAGCACTGAAGGCCTAATGACTTCCTGAGGAGCTACAGGTCTTCAGTCCAGGCTGGAAGGCTGAGAAAGCTTCCTTCCAAAGCCAATGAAGGGATTGATGAGCAGGATGGATGAACGGACAACTCAAAACAAGCAACAGCAGCCAAGCAGGCATGAGAGATAGATTTCCTTCCCCTTCATATAGCCTTTGGGTGGGGTCTTGCTTCCCTTTCTCAGACTTGTTGACTTCTTGAGTCTCTGGAATTTTCTTCCTGCACTGCCCTCCCAGGAAGGGATGTTTGTTTCTAGCTACCCTGATACCCCTTACATCCTGCCCTCTACTGAGAGTTTTGCCTTCTCATAAACAATACCAGAGACCCATCCAAGAATGCTTAACAGGTCAAGTTGACAACAAAACGTAAGCATCAAAAGCTCTCTCCCAAATCAATCAATCAATAAGTAAAATGAAGTATAATTTTGTTTATAATTAATCTCTTAACTTCTGATTTAACAAGGATTAAAGGAATGTCTCTGATGGATTTGCTGTGTTCATAATATAGTTTTTACTAATATAGAGTAATCATATAACTTTAAATGGAAACAGGAAGGTCTTGAATAATGCATATGTCAGGATACTATTTTTATTCATCTCTATGTTTATAAAGAATTTCTAAAGCAATCCTCAAGATGTATACTACCTTTAAAAGTGTTTGCCCTGTGGGTATAGCAGGAACGCAAAGGACCTTATTTACTATGTACTTATTTGCTCCTTTTAAAATTTTATTATGCATAGTTATTATTCATTCACTTAACAAATTCAAAATTAATCTTATGTAATCCAATTTAAAAATTCAATCATATGTAACCCAAAGCTTCTTTACTCTCTTTAATTTAGATTGAGCAGGGTCTCAGGATTCACAGTGTGGAAAAAAGCAAGATTTGCTTATTTAATTTCCTGTATCTTCTTCCACATGCTATTGGTTCTTCCAGAACGAACTCAAGTATGATGACTGATATTCAGTATCAGTTTGATTGTGCTAAGGAATACATAGGTAATTGGTAAAGAACACTTGCATATTTTTGAGGGTGTTTCTATGGCTTATGAATACATGAGGTAAATGGGGAGAATTAATCCTCATTGTGAGAAAGTACTATCTAACCTTTGGTGAAATGGATAGGCAAAGCTGACAGAGAAAAAGAAAATTCTCCCTTTGTCTCTCAAAGCTGAGATAACCTTTCTCTCCTGCACTGATATCAGAACTCTAGACTCTCTGGCCTTTGGATGCTAGAACATACATCTGATCTCATTTCCCCCTTTTTAGGCTTTTAGCCTTAAAGGAAAATTACAATATCTTCTTTTGTGGTTCAGAGACAACTGGATTGGATTGACAGGCTAAGAGCATCCCAGTGTTGCCTGCTTTCACATGGGTGTTTATGGTATCAAGAATAACATAAACTAATTTTCCTAATAAATACTCATCCAGGTATTTTTATTCCTATATCATTCATATCTGAATCTATATCATACACATATATATACATATATATGGATGATATCAATGTATAAGCTATATCATCTATATCTCTCATCTTAATCTTTCTACATGTACATCTATCTATATCATATATATACATATATATAATACTGAATATATATGTATCATCTATCTATATCTGTATTCACACCTAGATTTCATATTTTTATATCTAGAACACTATGACTAATACAGAAGAGACTGCCTAAAAAAAGAAATATCTTGTAGGTATCCTAAGAACTGGGAAAAGTTATAAATTCCATTGGATTTGAAATTGGTTAAAATAATAAATGAGAAATATGGTTGTATCTGGCAAATTGTGTGAGTCTAAATCACACTATTATATGAAAATTAATGACCTATTTGCTGTAGCCATCACAATGCTGGCTCTCTCATTAGGTAAAATAGATAATAAATAAAAATTACTTCACTAGCCTCCTTCTGGGATGCCTACGGGAATTCCCAGTGTGTTAACAAGTGCTGTCAAATTAACCCTATAATTTAGTCATATAATAGGATATATTCTTCTCTCTTGTTCATTTGTAACTTAACAATTGATATCCCTAGTCATTGGGGTTGAATATAGATTGGGAGGTTTTTGTCTTCAGGCATTTAAGAACCTATATCAAAGTCCATTGGTCTCTTCAACATATGACATCTTAGGTAGTATCATATACTACCCCACAACTGATGGAAAAGAAAGACACCGAGACTTATAATGTGGGAAGGTTTCATGAGTCGGGGCTGCTAGTTCTGCTAAGAAATATAGTCTCTGGACTGTGAAAAAAAATGTCATGCAACTCAACACCATCAAAGGATAAGATAATTTTGTCAGCTACTTGTATCTTACATATAAGAATTCCCCATATCCATCGCAACTATCAGCCTCTTATTCCTAAAACTTTTCTCTTTTTCCTATAAGAAGCTTTTTTCCTTGGATGACACACTTATTCAATAAAAAGTATAACTCAAGCTTGGCTTGTTTTTTGTTTTGTTTTGTTTTGTTTTTCTACTTTTCCCAAAGAGAGTCTTATAATCATTGACATTACAAATAGTGGATATATAAATGATACAAAGTAGTTATGTATCTTTATTCAGCCATCAAAGAAAACACCAGAAATGCTCTGAGTCCCTTCTGAAATCTCCACATGTGTCAGAGACTCCAGCCTCTGTGTTCATGTACATAATTCTGAAGTTCATAGAATTTGTTCGAGTAACTTTGTTACTTAGATCCACCTAACTGCATCTAACGGGATTGACATTTTCCAGGCTAGGTAAGCTTCAATGTTGTATTAAAAATAACATTGTATTTGATGATTTCTCTGAGAAGCAGACTTATGTAGATAAGTGTTAAAGGTACATGTTCAAAACTATAAAAGAGAAGAAAGCAGGATTGGACCCTGAAAAATAAAAAATAAAAAAAAAACTTCAAGGCTGAATATTGAAAGCCGGATGAAAGCAGAAGCTTTGACTGTAATGCAGATTCCCCAAATAAAAGAAGGATGAGCTGGCATCATCACAATGAAGAATATTAGAACAAAGATGACAGGTTAAAAAGAAACCTACACATGGAGAAGATGTACAGATACTAACAACATGATACTGTCTGTAGCTGAGCAAGAAGCACATGGATCCAGTGTAATATCTGAGGTAAAATCAGAAGTTAATCATTTTAAAAGGACGTCAGATGGGCTGGAGAGATGGCTCAGTGGTTGAGGCACTTGCCTCCAGTGCCTAAGGTCCCAGGTTCAATTCCCCAGGTCCCACATAAGCCAGACCCACAAGGTGGTGGCCCTGGTGTGCTCTCTCTCTCTCTCTCTCTCTCTCTCTCTCTCTCTCTCTCTCTCTCTCTCTCTCTCTCTCTCTCTCCTTGAAAAATGAATAATTTATTCATTTAATTCATACCATGGAGGACCCAGATGGAACCCCACAGAGAATGACGGGAGGACCGAGGGACCCAGGGACCCACAGCCACAGACATTAAACCTACACAGGATAAGCCAGTGAGACAGAAACCA
>PVHP010020215.1:0-30812 GCA_004024765.1 Zapus hudsonius | reverse complement strand
TTTTAAGTATTATTTATTTTTTAAAAATTGCCAGATTAACAGAGCCATGTTGGTATAATTACGTATGTATGCCCACTCCAGATTAACAAGGTTTATGCATGTACGACTTTTCCAAGCATCGTGTGCAAGCATCGAGGACCATGATCTTAGTTTAAAGGAGCAGAGCCGTTGGACAACCTCCCTTTCTGCTAGACTCATCAAGGACAAATCACGGATGAAGTCACATTCTCTGTCTTCTCTCATTCTTCCAGTCCAGAGACCTTTAGTGTCGCTCACTTCAGTCAAAGGTAAGCTTTTTAGATAAAAGATGAGTTTTGCTTATAGTTACAATGTATTTAATCACAGAAAAACCTTGGTAGAGGCAGAGTTCAAAGTTACACGTGCAATAAAAAAAGACCAGTCTAGAAGTCTAGCAGAGACTGGAAGCCATATATGTACCATTTATCAAAGGCATTCCAATTGTCTCCTCTTTTGGTGTGTAAGTGTATGATATATGTGTGTGAGTTCACATGTATGAGTGTGGGCATGTGAATGTGGGCATGTGTGAAGGTCAGAGGGCAATTTTCAGGAGTTAGTCCTCAACTTCCAACTCAGGGTCTCTCATTGTTCATATGCCGCATTCACCGGGCTGCAGCCTGTGAGCTTGTGGCACATTCTCTTATCTATACCTCCCATCTCACTGTTGGCAAGCTGGGATGACAGAAGCCTGCCACAGCATCCATGCTTGAGGATTTTGAGGATTCAAACTCAGGGATGCGTGCTTGCGTGGTAGGCACTTTATTTACTGAGTCATCTCCAGCCCTGCTGGTCACTTAAAGTACATATTGATTACTTAAGAATATTATTTTTTAAAGGAAAGAAATGCATCTCAGACAGTCACACAAATGACACAGCCCCAGTAAGTGCCAATTACCATTTGATCATAAACATGAGTGAACTGGAAGCACTGTTTGTTCTTAAGATTACCCAATAATTGGCTAAAACACCTGTTTTTGAAGGCTTTGACTTTTCCTCCTTTCCCTCTCTTCCTTCATGACTTAATTTTGTTTTATTTTCTTTAGTAGCGTTTGGTTGAACACGATTAGAATATTTGATGGCTTTTTTCAAATCAGGAAAGCCAGTGATCTAAGGCTATGACAAGATCATTCTAGATGGACTTGTCCATTTCAGGTTGCTGGTTGGGAGGCCCTTCGAAGGCCTTTCCTTTTTCCTCCTCCACTTTTCAGAAGGAAAAATGTGAGCATTACCCACCCCTGCTCTTTATTTATCAATGCCTTCCAATGAACAGTTTATAATAGCAAGTTTGCCTGCATTTTTAGCTCAGTATAGATCTACAATATTACATCTGTTAACATGTATGGTGCTTGCTTCAGCAGCATACGTACTAAAACTGGAATGTGTATTTTGGCTATCATTTTTTAATTTATGTTTTTTTTTTCCTGTTCTTTGTAATGTTTTGACAGTATCTTAGCCTTACTTAGTTAATGCAATGTTGTGCCTTTCTATTCATATTAAATGTTGGAAATATCCCCCTTGTTTGTGTGTTTATTTTTGAAAGAGGTTTAAGCTGGATGCTCTCCCTATCATGTTAGAAAATTTCCCACAATGCTTGGGGATCCTTAACTAGTTACATATTTAAGTGTCAGTTACCCCTCTTCAAACTCTTTTTGTTTAATCTGTTTAACTCTCCACAGAGTCCATTTTTCCTTTGTGGTAGGAGTGGGGTGGTAGCTTGGGAATCGAACCTGGGTTGTTAGGCTTTGTAAGCAAGTGCTGAGCCATCTCTCCAGACTACCAACTGCTCCTTAGGCAAACTTTTATTCAATCATGCTTTTATTTTAAATTTTATTTATGTGTATGTGTGTGTGGGGGGAGAAGAGTCATGCAGGATCTCTTGCCACTGTATTGTAAACAAACACCAGATGCTTGCATTACTTTTTGCATCTGGCTTACATGGGCAGCTTGGGAATTGAACTGAGGCCCTCAGACTTGACAAGCAAGTCCCTTTAACTACTAAGCCATCTTCCGAGACACTCCAATCCTGCTTATTGAAAAATTTCTCATCCTTGTTTGTCTCAGGATTTGAGGTCTCCAGTTCCTAAACTTTCCAGAGTTCATCTCCGCAAAATAGCTGACTTCTTTTTGTCTTTCGCTTCTATGGGCATTTGTTTTTTTCTTTGCTTAGCTAAATCAATTACTATTTATCCCCTCCACCATCTTCCAAAATATCTCAATTGTTATTTCCTCTCCCATTATCATTTTTTGTAATTTAGGGACATTTTGGGTGATAATACAGATAAGAAGTATATCTAACTCACCAAGTACAAAAGGTAATCAATAAACTGGGATTACAGATGCATGCTGCCAAATAGGGCTTTATAAGGACTTGGGGGATCAAGCTCAGGTCTTCATAACAATCTGGTGATAGGCCCAATATTATGCAGGTCTTATGAAGGTAACACTAGCCACCATAAGGTCATGAATACAATGACCACTTTGTCTGGGAGATAGCATTCCAAAGCACTCCTCCCCATCCTGTAGCTCTTACATTCTTTCCTCCTCCTATTCCACTAAAGTCTCTGAGCCATTGGAGGGTACAAAAGAGATGTCTCATGAAGTGCTGAACACTCAACTGTCACTTCTTATCACTTGGTTAAGTTTTGAGTCGCAACAGTCATTACCACTGAAAAGAGAAACTTCTCTAACCAAAAGCAAGAGTAGCACTAAGATATAAGCATGGACATTAGTCTTTAGAGAGCAATTTGATGGATATAATAATGTAGCCACATAGCCAGAAAAAAAAAAACAGTAGTAACTTCCCCCAAGGGGCTTGTGGCCATAGACTCTTGACTAGGTTTTCAGTGTCAAGAATGAATTCCTTCCTGTGGAGCAGACCTCAAACCCAGTTAGAGAGTAGTTGGTCACCCCACACTAGACATGCCACTATTGTACTAGTGATACATCTTGTCCATGTGGCTAGTTGTGTAGCTTGTTTGGTCCATTGCTGGTTAAGACCATGAACAACTTTTCTCCCCTGGCAGAACTTTCCAGCACTGTGACCACTAATCAGCAGGGAGGAAGCTTCCAACTCAGTTCCAGGTTGATTTTTTTTTTTTTTTTGGTGTCCTGCAACTGAAACATGTGGTGTCTTCAACATCAGGGTCTTCTGCTGGGCAACCAAGAACCTTGGCAATAGCCTGTATTATTTTGGGGAACTCAAGGGCTTCCCTGACCAACAAGTCACTTGGAGGTATTCCAACCTTGGCATTGAAATTATTCTGAACAACTTACATCTTCCTCACAGGTACTTCCGCTCAAACTATCTTCTTTAACTTGTTTTTTTTAAATTAGCAAACAGAGATATAGGCTTTCATGACTTATTCATAACCTCTTTGGTTTTGATTAATCTTCCTTCCACCCCTCCTCTTCTCCATCCACCTCCCTTGACCCCACTTAGACCACTCCATCCACAGTTTTCTTATTTTATCTTTTGAAACAGGGTCTTACTGTGTAACACAGTCAGGACTTGGCATTGAATCCTCCTGGTTTAGCCTTCAGTATGCTCAGAATAATTAGTTTGTTTTTAACCTATTAGAAACCCTGCCTCTCTTGTGAATATATTTTGAAGTTAATAACATTGATTGGAAAGAAAAACAGAAAGCATAACTAAGTATTTGCAAATGTTCAGTTGTAACTCAACCCCAAAGCCTATTAGTTTTCAAGTTGTTTTATTTAAGGTTCAGTATTTATGCTAGCAAAGTTTATGTTACAGTACACATCAGTAACTTGAAAACATTTTTTTTGGTAAAGTGATCAACATATTGAGCCATTTTTATGTTTTGAAGTAATTTTCTAACTGGAGTGATAGTTTGAAAATCAATTTATGCTAAATTTACAACTACTTCCAGCGTTCCAAATCTAATATGATTAAATAATAACTACATGTTATGGCCATATATTGGTTTTAATAACACATTATTGCCAGTACTTGACAAAGAAATCAAATCTGCCAATGCAGGGTTATATCATCATTAAGGAAGTCCCTTGCTAAGTGAAGTCTTAATTAAAAACAGAAAAAAATTACATGAAATTTATTGGTTGATTTGGCAGATGTACATTTAAATGCTTTTGTTTCAGAAGGATTAAGAATATTTCTTTCTGGAATGTGAAACCACATATAGAATTCCATCTCTCCAGAGAAATGGGCTCAGTGGTTTTGCAGCAAAGTAAGCCCTTCCCATCTGTAATGTGATAACCAATTTTATTACTGTGCTACTTTGGTAGACAATTATCTCCTGCATACATTTTTAATACACTTGGGTGAACAAAATAAAGAATTGGATATAATGTCATTTCTATTTTAACATTTTCTACTATTCCAAAAGATCTTGAAAACACTTCAACTCTTTAAGAATTCTTAAGTAAGCTCCCATAGCATAATTAAGTTGTAGAACTTACTATTTTCAAATTAAACATATATTGGGTACCATATGTTGGAGTGTTGTTAGCATACAGTCTATTATATCCAGCTAGCCTTTTCTAAGCCTCATTGAAATATATAACATCGTGTGACAGATAAGAATATACCATGGAGACTCTAAGTAAGACTGCCTAGTTCGAGTTCCAAACTAGTACGATCCTGAGCAAGTCATTCAATGTCTTTTATTCCCAAAATTAAAAAAAAAAATTAAAGCCTACTTTCAGGGCTGTGAGACTAAACAAAAGTGGCGTTAAGTAAGGCATTATTGTAATATCTATTTCAAATGCTCAAATAAAAGGAATTCAAAGAGAGAAATGGACTGTGTTTTCAAGGACCTTACAGTATATTGGAGGATTTATGGCAGGTGTGATGGCACACACATGTAACATAATACTGTGGAGGCAGAGTCAGAAGGATTGCCACAAGTTTGAGGCCAGTCTGGTCTATGTAGCAAGTTCTAGACCAGTCTAGACTACATAGTAAAACTCATCTCAAAAAAATGTACACATTGAATTATAAACCATTATATAATAAATTGCTGACATGAGAGGATTCTAATTATAAACTCCACGGGTGTTTAGAGATAGGAGATGTCAGTGTGAAGTGGATGTTCTCATTGGCACATCATCATGGCGGGAGCAAAGGTGTGTTCCTAAGCCAGACACTAAAGAATCAGAGAAAAGATGTGTTGGAATGAAACACAGGAGTCAGTGCAAAGAAATAAGTGATTGCTTTTGACTAAGTCATGCAAGGTTTTGACTAGTGTATAAGATGGTGAGGAGGTGAACTAGAAGAGACTGAGGGTATTGTAATCCCTGAATGCCACTTTAGTAAAGAGAGAGGAACAATGCATATGTGTGGGAAGATTGAACTAGGTGGTAAAAGGGTCAGGGAAGATTCATGACACAATGAAAATGATGTAGGAAAATAAAAACATAGGTGTGAAATGTAGTTAAATCTAAGATATCAGTTAGAAATACCACCTCCCTCTCGCGTGCTAGGATTATAGGCATGGGAGACCACCACATCCAACTTAAACTATAACCTTTTTTGTTGTTGAAAAAATCTTTTTGAGTGGGACATGATGGCACACACCTGTCATCCCAGTATTTGGAAGGTAAAGGCAGGAGGATCAGGACTTTAAGGTCATCCTTGACTATATAAAAAGTTTGAAGCCAACCTGGACTACATGAGACTATCTCAAAATACCAAAATAAAAATAAAAATAAATGACCTTTTTATTGGATATAATTTCAAATTTATATAAAGACTACAGAGTATACCCACTCATTACAGACTCACCTACAGTTAATATTTTATTACAGTTTTCTCTTGCCACATATTTTATGGCATACATAATATATAATGAATGATGTATTTATTATATTTATATATTTTCATATACATATATTATATATATATATTCTATCTCCTGGGCTTTTACTGCTAAATATTTCAGTGCATATTTACTAAGAATAGGGACATAAGTGCAGTAGTTACCAATTTCAATTTTAATTGATCTTAATCTTTCCTATAAGTCAGTAATTTCTTTCAAAACATTTTCTCCTCCTCCAGGAAAACACCCAGTCTCAAATCTGTTACATTTGGACATCATGGCTCTTCAGCTATAATATTTTCACAGCCTTTATTTTTTTATGACACGTCTGAAGAATATAGCCCTGCCCTTTTACAAAACAAAATCAAAGAGCCGGGGAGATCAGTGGGTAAAGTGCTTGCCTTGTAAGCACAAGGACTTGAGTTCAATCCCTAGCACTCATGTAAAAATTCTGGGTGAGAAGCTGGGTGCTGGGTATATAGGTCAGTGGTAGAGTACTTGCCTAGGATGTATGAAGCCCTTGGTTCAATCCCCAGTAGTGTGAAGAAGAAGAAGAAGAAAGAAGAAAGAAGGAGAAGGAGAAGGAGAAGGAAAAGCCACCACCAGTGTGGTGATATACAACTGAAATTCTGTGGCTGGGGAGGCAGAGATAGGAAGATCCCTGGAGCTCTCACTGGCCAGCAAATCTAGCCTACTTGGTAATTTCCCAGACAATGAGACCAAAACAGAGGTGGAGAGCTTTCCTAAAGATAATATCTGAGGTTGCCTTCTACACACATTCACATGCACCTGTACATGTATACACATAAACATGCAGACCATACACAATACACACATGCAAAAAAGAAAACCTTAATGTTCATGGGGATTGATTTATGTCTCCATTGAGATGCAATGTCTCTGGAAAATCATATCTGAAGACAAACAATGTCCATATTTGTGACTGGATTTTGCTTACCTGGATTTGTCTCATTTCTTCAGTATAGAATTGCTCCTTTCTTATAGCTAATAAAAAGTAGATAGACTCACTAAGACCATATGAACATCTCATTTCTTATCTAAATTTTTTCCTATATTTTAATCCATTCATGGGTCTTACCTTTGCCATAATTGTTGCAAAAATGATAATCCTCCCTGCAACTTCAACAGTCTTCACATTCTACCACAACAATTCCTGTTTAAAAACACATATTTTGATATGTGTTAGGTCACAGACACTATTCCTTTAAGAGGGCAGAGATTGGTTTTGTGTAGATAAAGTAGCCACACCCCTCTGTAGCTCCTTTTGACCTGAAGTATAGGAAGAGAGAAAACTGCCAGGCTGGGTAGGACACCAGGATCAGATACTACTCTGATTTATGACTTTGCACCTATCTTCTCTTGCCTCAACACTAACAACTGGAGTCACATCCACCCTGTAGCAAGGCCTTTTCTCCAGTGACAAGCCCCATAAAAGGCATGAAAGTAAAGAATTTCCTTTGTCTTGAGAAAGTCTACCATTACATATCTGATAATCTCCTACTGCAGAGAACCCAGTGTTACAAAGGAATTTCACCGGAAGATGTCTCAGTGTCTCTCTCTCCATTCAAGTGGAAATGTCAATATGTAAAAGCAAACTATAAATAAATAAGTTTTCTCAAAACCCTTTCTTCTCAATAAGTCTGGAGAGTAACACCTAAAATTTTTCACAAGGGAAACTGAACACAGAAACAATTCATTTATCTTGAAAAAAAATAGGTTGTCTGATAAATGTGGTCATCCGACTTAGAGGAAAATATGAAAATAGGCAAGAGGCCTTTAAATAAATGTCTCCAGCGTATCAGAGCTGTTTTAGCATTTTTTTGTGTTTCATTTAAAGGATTGGCTGCTCTATCATGATAAGAGTTTAGGAGGTGTGAATATGTGAGTAGAGTGGGGCAGAGACAAGGACAGAGAAAGATCAGTTACATCTTTTAGAGGAAAACATGCCTGTTAGTACTTCTAAGCTTCTGAGGACATCTTGGTATTATAGATTTTGATTTCATCATGTCACCTCTGGGTCATCGGGGGTAAGTTCAGCTGTATTGTGCTTTGTTTTGTTTTCTTGTAGAACTGTAGGTGGAACCTCAGGCCTTGTGCATGCCTGGCAAGTGCTGGTACCCCTGGGCTCTATCCCCAGCTAAATGCACCATGTTTTATTAGTTTAGAGCATAAAGGATAATAATATCCATCCTCCAAGGCTCAGGGAACATTGCAGAGGGGACAGAAGATGGGGAGGAGTGTCTTGAGGATGGGAAGTGGCATTTGTACACAGGATATAGGAGGGGATTGTGATCAAAATAAATTATGTGTATGTATGAAAACTGTCAGTAAAAGTTTTAATAAAGTGATATTTCAGAAAAAAATAAGGAAAGTGGTTCCAACTGTTCCAACTATTCCAGTGCTTGAATGAAAACCTGGTTTATTTAGAATATTGAATTATATCCAACCCCTTAATGGCCCCTTTAGAATCGTGTCAAATAAATGAGGCTTTATTGAAACTGACTTTAAAGTTAAAATTGAAAATTACTAGGGCACGCAAACATTTATTCACACACAAACTCCTCCCCTCCAAGTGTTGTTCCAGAGAAACATTAATCATCAGTAAATACACCTCTACTGATTCATACCAGAATACCCGACCGAGTCCTCATGAGAAACAGCATAATCATACGAACTCATATGTGAATAGGCTGTTGATCAACTTTGTCCTTGGTATCCTAAGACTTGGGCCATGTCTCCTCATATCTGGAGAATGTGTCTTTTTAAAATTCTTTCACACATCCATCCCTCAAAGTGAATTTTGAATATTGTGCTTTGCCCTCTGTTTTAGGTCAGAGCATTGCAAACATAGCTAACAAATTTCTTCAAAATGTCTAGCCCCACATATTTTTAAAAAGGTTATTATTATAACAATTATTACTGGGGAAATAACAGAGGTTTATGCTATTACTGAAATTCTATGGGCTGTAAAATGAAATCTTACAAGTTAGTCTGATGCTGTTTTGACAGCTATAATGAGATGAGCTGTTTGTTGAGCTGCTTTTTCGCAATGGTGGTCTCTTGTCTTGGAACTGCTTGTTCTACATCTAAATTAGTTCCTTGGCTTACTGCTTGGAAAGAATTGGATGCATAGTAATAAAATTGTTACACAATGGTGATGCCTCTGAAATGCCTTTAAAGCATATTGAATTCATATTGATTTCTATTTTATATAATGGCGTTTCTATTGTGTCCATTAGCATTATTTTTTGTTCTAAGACTATGCACATTTCTTGTCTTTTGGCAAAAGCAAATGGAACCCACAGAGCAACTTACGGAACCAAACTGTGAAACAAACAGCTGGGATAAAGAAAATTAGGAGCTAGTAGTCATTGCTTTCATTTCCATATAAATGGATGGCAATGAATGCTCACTTTGTAAAATTACTCTCAAGTTTTAACAGAAAACAAACACCAAGAATGAATTCTTTTTTTTTCCTTAAAAATAATTTTTTGAGTCAGGGTCTCATACCATAGCCCAAACTGGCCAGGAACTCAGAGCAATCCTCCTGCTTAGCCTCTCAAGACTTGGGATTACAAATCAGAATCACTATGTCCCCCCTTTTTTATTTTTAATATGCAAATTCTTAATCTTATCAAGTTCAGACAGTTTTGAACTTTTCTCTTAAGGTTAATAAAAGAATGATTTTACAGGATACCAAGAGAAACACACTCTGGGTTATTCCAAACTCAGTAGTCAGTAGGTATAAGAATTTAGTATATCCGTGGCCGAGCTCATGAGTCATATAGCTTTTGCTCTTCAAAGTCCAAATGAAAACTTCACTGCTTTTACAGTAAACTGTGAAAATTATTGGCAGAAGTCAGAACACAGGCTCATTTATTTTTATGAAACCTTAGTTCAAGTTCAAAAGTAAGCAAGACATTTATACAAAATAGAATTCCCTGATGACCCTGTTTCCTATTTTAAAGCAGTTAATAACTTGTGTGTGCTATTATGTATATATGTGTAATTGTTGTATTATTGTTGGCACACAGCCAATCAATTTTTCCTTAATCTCTAATACTGAAAAAAAGTATAAACAGGTTCTGGGAAGGTTGCTGAGTGGTTAAAGGTGCTTGCAAAGCCTTCCAGCTGCGTGTTCAATTCCTCAGTACCCACTGAAGCCAGATGCACAACATGGCGCATGTGTCTGGAATTTGGTTGCAGTAGCAAGAGGCCTTAGTGTGTCCACACTTCCTCTCTTTCTTTCACAAATAAAAAATATATTTTCAAGAAAGAATAAAAATTTAGCTGACTCAATAACTGGCAGGTGTTTTCCCTCCAACTGCTAATTCAGTTTTCCAGTTGTTTCTTTGGGACCTGAAGCAAAGAGCATGTATGGGAAGCCTTCCTGGATGCACAGTGCATTTGTGCCCCTTTTGACCACAGTCTTTTTTTCTATCATTTCTCCCTTTAAAGTCTATTTCTAATTTAAAAATTAAAAAAAAAATTTTATTTGCAAGCAGAGAGAGAAGCGAGAATGGACACGCCAAGGCCTCCAGCCGCTGCAAATGAACTCCAGAGGCTTGTACCACCTTGTGGCCCTGGGGTACTGGGGAATGGAACCTGGATCTAGGCTTGGCAGGCAAACGCTCAGTGGCTGAGCCTCCAGCCCTCTCATTTGAAATTTTAAGGAGGCTTTTTTTCTCTTTTGGTTTCTCTGCTTCGCCCAATGATTAAAATCATGATTGGAGACTATTTGAAAGCAAAACAGAATAAAGTGAAATACTGAAGTTAGTTGCCCATTCTTGTTTTGTTTCTGTTTTTAGGGGCATGATTTAAAGAAGTAACCTTATTTTTGAGAAAAGCATTAAAGGGCATTCTAGTTTCCCCCACCTAAAGTCAGACTAGGACAGAAGGTGGTCGACGAAGAAAGTCATTATTAGCCTTCTTCATCATAGAAGAACAGTTCTGTTTAGTGATTCTTAAAGGGAGTAAAGAAACCAGTTTGGGGCCCTTCATAATCTATCCTCGATGCTGGAGGGACAGTCGGCTCTCTACATTGACCTTACATTGTCTAGAAAAGGGTTGCAGATGATCAAATAATCATTCATTTCTGAATGGTCTAAAGACAAGGACCTTCCACTTGAAAGTCACACTGCAGGAAATAAATGGTGCTAAGTAGGCCACGGGTAAGTAGGCGCACGCTGGGAAACAACACGCTTCCATCATTTTCATATTCATCCCACCCCCTTTTTATTCGCAGGAAATTATTTCAAATTTTAGCATCATTCATTCCTGCAGTGATGAGTAAATAGATACTGTTCACCTGAAACTCATCAGAACCAAATTTCTGTCGTTTGCCCAGGAAGCCTAGGGTGGTACCCGGGCGTGACCCCATGCAGTGGGGTGACTTTTCACATTGGAACCCCTTCAACTAGCCGGCCGGCCGGCCGGTGGCCAGCGAGGGTGGGTGAGCGGGGGCCCCGGGCTGCGGGCGAGGCCGGCCGATCGGCCGGCTGGACAGAGGATGACGCCGCCGCGGCCCCGGGCGCGCGGGAGGGCTGCAGCGCCCGGTGCGCCACCTGTCCGCCCGCACGAGCCCCGCCCGCCCGCGCCCCGCCCCGCCGCGCCGCGCGCCGCCGGCACCGGTCCTCCGAGGCAGTTGGGCTCCGCCGGGCCGGGAGCTCGGCGCGGGCAGGCGCAGGAGGAGACCCCGGCGGGCGGCCGCGCGAGCGCGCTCGGTTGGTGCGCGCGCCGCTGTCTCGCTCGGCCCCGCCCCGGCCCGCCCGCCGGCGCGCGCTCCCGCCGCCCGCCCGCCCGCCGGGTCCCCCACCCCCTGCGCGGCGGGCTGGATCCGGCGCACTCCCCTCCCCCGAGCGCCGGCGGCGGGCGCTCCGCGAGAGACGCCGACTGCTCCGCTCCCCCGCTCGCTCGGCGCGGCGTGCGCTCCGGGGCGGCTGCGGCGGTGCTGCCGGCCGAGCGTGAGGCCCGCGTCGCCCTTTCATCCCCCTCCCCCGGAGGCGACGGCCGCGGCGGTTCAGGTCGGTGCCGGGGCCGCGGTGCGCGGCTGTGCAGCGGGGACGTGGGTCGCTGCGCCCCCCGGGCGGCGCGGGGGGAATGGCGGCGGCCGTGGGGGGCTCTCCGGGCCGCGGGCCTGGGGCCCCCCGAGCTCGGGCTGCGGCGCGGGAGGGCACCGGGGGACCGCGCCTCTCCGAGTCCCCCAGCCGCCCGTGGTGGTGGTGGTGGTGGAGGCGGCGGCGGCGGCGGGGGGAGCCCGCCGCGCCTGGCTCGCCCTCGGGGTGCCGGAGGCTCCGGGCCGGCCGCCTCCCTCCAGGTGAGCCCCGCGGAGCCGGGCCGGCCACACCCCCTCCTCTGGCCCGGGCCGCGGCGCCCCGGAGCCCGGCTGCCAGCCTGCCGAGGCGGCAGCTCGGATGGATCCGCGGTCGCGGTGACCTGTTGCGGGGCGGCCCGCAGCGCAGAACCGCCCGCTCAGCCCGGCGCCCGAGGGGCTCGCGTCCTGCGTGCGCTCGGCCCGAGGTCGGCTGGCTGGCGGCCGGGAGCCCGAACCCGAGCCCGGTGTGCCCCCCGGGAGGGAGATTCCCCAGCTCTCCGATCGACACTTGCAAAGCCGCGACGTCTGCCTGCGAATATCCGGAATTCCTTCGCAGCGTCGGATTAACCAGGCTCCCAAACACCGCCCCGCGGGATGGCTCGGCTGGCACCACCACGAGGAGAACGTCTGCGGTGTCACGGTCCACACTGCGTGGAGACCAATTACCCCCCACCTGCCCCTCGCGGCGCTCCCCCGCAGCTCGCGGAGGGTACACGCAGGCCAGTTTCTGTGTACGTGGGCGTGTTTGGGAAGAAGCTGCGAGCTGATAGGAGATACCTTGGTACAAATGTTCATTTGAGCTGGGAGGAGAGAGAAAGTCCCCCGTCCCCCCCCATGTTCTCTGTGGAGGAAGGGCAATTGGACGTGAAATTTCTCCGGTGCAGCCTATGCCCTATGCCTATTTTTAAGATCATAAAGCAGTTAATTGACCATTTTCCTGTCTATGCTCTAGGTCCCCCCCCCCCTTTACAGTTTACTTCCTATAGAACTTTGTTTTTGGAACAGTTAGGATTTGACTTTTGGTGTTTGTGTTTATCATCAGGTGGACTTCTGTTCATGTGACTTTGAAGGTGACAGAATTTTGGGAAACTTTTCAGTCTGCATGTGGAGTGTTGCAGTGACACTCGATGGCCATAGAACCCCACCCACCCATATAATTACACTGTATGGGCTGCAGTATCATAAATACTGGTACTGCTGATGTGGGATTTATAACCATAGTGTTATCTTAAGAAAACTTGGTTAAGTTTCATAGTCATGAAGTTGATTGTGTAGCTCTGAAGATTGGATGTTTGTGTATTCATTAGATGTCATTTGAATGATTTAGATGTAGTTATTTTAACCCTAATTTTCTCTTTTCTAAACTCGAGCATAATAATTTTGCAATAGTAAGACCTGGCATCCCCCTCCCCCATTGCATTTCACCTTTCGTTGACTTCAGGATTTTGACTTTTCAAAGTTCTCTCAGCAGGACTCTGGAAAGACTGTTTCTTTGCTTTGTTATTCCAGTTTACAACAGAAATTTAAAGGTATTTCATGCATATCATGACTGCTTTATACTATCCTGATATGTATTTGTAATATCAGAAAGAATACATGAAAAATTTCTGAGAGAAATACAACTTAAAAACTGGCAATTGTGTGCACGTATATTATTTCAGTTTATTATGCCATTTGAGACAACAGTTGTGTGCAGTGAGTGATTGCTGAATAGGTAAAACGATTCTATTGCAATTTGAAACACTTAAGCTCTTCTCTAGTCACATAGCTTCGTAAAGACAAAACGTAGATCTTAGGCTCAGTGGTTAATTGAAAGAACCCCAAAGTGTGTGGGTATGGTCTTCTCAAGGACAGTAGATTGAGTACCTACCTAGGTGGTTCCACTTAGTATCTGGATGTGGAAGATACACCAGGAAAAAGACAGATCTGTGCCTTGATGGTGATTAAATTATAAGCAGGCAGATCTGTAAATTTAAAAGTTTAGGAAGTAAAAACTCTTATGACACCCTTTTGGAGAGGATATTGTTGTGTGTTTCCTTCTGAGAATAGGAGTTATTACCTAGTGAACAAAAGCATCAAGACAGTAGTTTTTAAAATATGCTTGTGTTTATCCACTCGGGGTATCTGGTTTCCAACTAAACCAAACCAAACATTCTACCTGAAGTTAGAGGATGCGGGGTTTTACATGTGGTTGAACAGCTTTAGTCTTGGTTTATATCTTTAAATGAAATGTTTGCCAAGCTATTCTATCTTGGCACTTACTTGTTTATAAGGGAGTCTTCTTTGAATATCATCTTTTTGTTTCTTATGAGTGAAACATTGCCTTATTATTCCTTCATTGTTAAAAGAAAAATCTGACTGGAAGTAAAAAAAAAAACCTAACTAGAAGTTATTGTTTTTCATCTTGATGAACATGACACACATCTGTGAGATCTTTGTAGATTTCAGGGGTTTAAAAATACATTTTTTATACTTAGAAAATTTGTTACTTCTCCTTGTCAGTAACTGAGCTGGACCCCATGTGGGCAGTATTTTCTTCATTGTAGATTCGGGAGCTATGCACATGTAGTGACCCCAAATCCAAACTGTAGCTCTTGGGAGAATGTGATGCTCCATTTCAGGAGTGTAGAGTTTGGTGGGGAGAACATCAACAGCTGGTGCTACAGCTCATTATTTAGTATTCCACTGGTTTCTTTTTCCAGAAATTTCTAAGAAGCTTTTAAACTTTAAGCAGTGTATTTCTTGTTATTGGGACAAAATACCCAGCCAGCAGCAGCTCATGGAAGAAAGAAGGTTTAATTCACCTTGCAGTCCCAGGGGGTAGAGTCCATGGTGGCAGGAGCAGGAAACCAGTGTCACACCATCCCATGAGCAGGAGGGAAGTCCAGAGCTGCTCACCAGCTGCTCACCAGCTCTTTCCTTCTGTGTAGTCCAGGACCCAGCCCATGGAGTGGTGTCTTCCACAGTCAAGGTGGGCTAGATAATCCTTTACATATGCACACAGACTAAGCTGATCTACACAATCCCTCATACAGGAGTCCAGGTCCTGTCAGATTGACAGAATAAACCATCACAGCTTTAATCAAAATTGAATGCTTTTCTGTTTATTTTTCTGAAAAGTACTGCTTGCTTTTGCTATATAAACACAGGTAATTTGTGTTTTCTTTTTTATTTTTTTTTCTTTTCCCCCCAAGGCAGGGTTTCACTCTCGCCTAGGCTTACCTGGAACTTACTTTGTGGTTCACTCTGGCCTTGAAAAAGATTGGCTATAAATTTACCTAGGTACAAAGCTGAGCATGATAGTGGACACCTGTGATTTCAGCTATTGAGTTCAAGGCCAGCCTGGGCTTCATAGTTAGCTCCAGGTTAGGCAGTGCTGCAGTGTGAGACTGTCTTAAAAAATTAATTTGGTTACTTTATAATTAGTGCCGAGTTAGGGAAATTTGAAGGATATAGATAGAGAGGTGTACATCAATATGCATGTTGGGGTATAGCAGTGTTCATATGAAGATAATAAGTACTAACTAAGATTTATATTTTCATTTTGGTATTGACGTGAAACATACAGTTCTTTTAGGCTGTGAAAGGCTTCAGGATGAAAGTTACACTTTGAACTTAATTGATAAACTCCTGTGATTTTTCTTAGAAACTTTTTGCGCAGAATAATTTTCCTTCTAAGTTTGATTTTCTTTTGTTTTTTGAATATTCTGAAAATTCTTCTTCAGTGGCATCCCCATCACATCACATGCTATACCCTTAACTTTTTGTTGTGAGGCAAAGTTTTGCTAATTTAGCTCAGACTGGCTTGAATTCAGAGTTCTGCCTGAGCCCCCTGAGTGCTGGGACCATGGGCATGTGGCACTAAGCCCACCTGCCCTTATCTTGCTTTGTCTTTCCCCACAGAATTGATTTGCTTGATATTCCACTTCTCTTGGTCACTACCTTCCTGCCTGGGTTGGATATAAGCTTCATGAGGGCAAGGGATTAGTTTTGGTCATTGCCTGATTTTGTTCCCTCGCACTTAGAAAAGAACCTGGCACACAGACAATGCTCAGGTATTTGGAGAGCAAATTAATTGGTATGAAGTGATATGACCAGTTTACTCATTTTTAAATACTCTAAATAATGTAACTGCCCATTTAAAAGTTAAGTGTTACCAGTGTTAGAATGAAAACCATAGTCCCCTGCATCCTCGGTCTATGACTTTCCTGCCTGGGTTCTGCTCATAAAGCAGATATTTTAGATACTATTAGCTATTTCTTCTGATACTTCCATGTCTTTTTTTTGGGGGGGGCATGAATTCATGACTTAGGGTCCTTAGGCTACCTTGAGTTTGTCCTTTTATCTCCCCTATATTAATATGCTATGCTTCTGAATACAAGTTCATTGTTTATTTTCACTTTGTAAATATGTTAACAATTGAACCTTGCAATATACTGTGATTAAATTTCCTAGAGATATTTTTTCTTTTGTATTTCTCTTTTCCTATGTGTTTCTAGTTTTACCTATAGACTGTCCAAGTATCTTTGAACACATCAGGTGGTTAATCCTTCAAGCCTTTTAAGAATTGGGGCAGGTCTTCTTTTTTTTTAAGTCTTAAATATATATTTATTGTCCATAATGAGTTACATTATTCAGTGGGCAAACAATGAGTTGTTATCCCCAATTTCCCAATGCCCCCCCTCCCCATCCCCAATCAGCTGGATATCCTCCTCTGTGGGCCGTCTGGATCAGTCCTTGTGGCAGGGGACCCTGGATAGCCTAGTACTCAGCCCGGTCCTCCTGGCAAGTGTGTTGTTACTGAAGGGTGCCTTGCCTCTGGATAGTCTCCCCCACCACGGCTCTTACAATCTTTCCTTGGGGCAGGTCTTCTTGAGCTCCATCTTGCTCACATTTGCACTGTGGCTGTGCGCTTAGTGGGCCACAACAGCCAGCTTGCTTTAAAGGGCTGGATTGTAAGTATTGTAGGTATCTGCCTACTACTACTCACTTTGCCATCCTAGCATGAAAGCAACCATAGGTGGCATGCCACCTAGTTTGCTAGCCCCAGATCCATGCATAGGTGGGAAGACGAGCATTTGCTCTACCAGGAATAGGGAGAACAATGGAGAGAAGGCAGAGTACATGGATTAGATACATGAAGTTTTCCCTCTCAGGGTTTCTTTGATTTTAGTGTATGGGAATCATCAACTGAAAGTAAAGAATGGGAATATGTAATGGATGTTTGGGAAGAGAAGAAAATGCATGAGTGGGGCTGGAGAGATAGCTTAGCAGTTAAAGGCACTTGCTTGCAAAGCCTGATGGCCTGGTTCCACTTCCAAGTACTCAATGTAAAAGCCAAATGCACAAAGTGGTACATGTGTCTGGAGTTCATTTGCAATGGCAGAGGACCCTGGTGTACCCATATATTCTCTCTCCTTGCAAATAAATAAATAAATAAATAATATTTTTTAAAAATGAAAATGCATGCATGAAAGGGGGAACAAGGGAACAACAACATTTTGTATGAAAACTCCATAATGAAACCTAATTCTCTGTGAGCTAATAAAAAATTAATTAAAAAAATTAAAACGTATAAATCAAAGACACATACCATTTTAATCCCCAAGATTTCCATCCAATCAGTCTTGTCAAGGAAACTTGGAGTTGTTCATTCTTCAGTGTGCTCAGCTTATAAAAGTCTGTAGCTATGCCAGGGCTGGTCTACTATACGGCCCAGCCAAGGCTATCTTATAGGGTAAGCTAGGGTCACACAAAAGTAAGAAGTGAAAGGAGGGATAGAATGAATTTTCATTGTAAATATATTTTTGTATGTGGCTGTGGTGGGTGCACATGTGCCATGGATGTGTGTGAAAGTCAGATGCCCACCTCATGGGGTGTTCTTTCCTTACATCTTCTCTTGAGAGTCTCTCGTGCATCCAGCCCCCAGTGTATGCACCAGTCTAACTTTCTGCAAGTTTCACATTGTCCTGGCTTCACCTCCCCTTGCTGTAGGAGCATTGGGATTACAGATTTGGGCACCACTGTGTGTCTAGCTCTACGTGGGTGGTAAGGAGGATGGGACTTGGTAGTCATGCTTTCAAGCAAGTGCCTCTAACCACTGATCCAGCTCCCTTGCCTCTTAATAAATTTTTTTAGATGTGTGTTTTTGTGTGTGCATGTGCATGTGTTCCTGTGTATGTCGAAGCCAGAAGACAAACCTCAGGTGTCAATCTTTAGGTGCCACCTTTTTTTGTAAATTTGAGACAGGCTCTCTCATTGGCCTGGACCTCACCAGTTAGGTTAAACTGGCTAACCAGTAAGCCCCAGGGATTCTCTTGGCTCTGCTTTCCCAGTGCTGGGATTCCAGGCACACACCACTATGCCTGGTATTTTTACGTGGGTGCTGGAGATAGAACTCAGGTCCTCATGCTTACCGAGCAAGCACCTTACCACCTGAACTCCCAGCCTTGATTTAATGCATAAGATAATTTAAGCTCTCCCATCCTTACGTATCTGAACAGGATCCCACTGTTGTAAACTCTGGCTGGCCTGGAACTCACTGTGTAGACCAGGTTGGCCTCAAACTTCTGCTCCTTTTCCTACCGCTGCTTCTCTTCTATTGGGAATACGTGTGAGCTACCATGCCTGGCTAAGGTTTTTTTTTTATTTTTTAAAATATTTTATTTATAAAAAAATATTTTATTTATTCATTTTCAAGCAGAGAGATACACACAGAGAGAAAGAGAGATAGAGATAGATAGAGCACCAGGGCCACCACCTTGTAGGTCTGGCTTATGTGGGTCCTGGGGAATTGAGCCAGGGGCCTTAGGTACTGGAAGCAAGTGCCTTAACCGCTGAGCCATGTCTCCAGCCCCTAAGGTTTTGTTTTTTAAAAAATATTATTCATTCTTTTGTTTATTTATTTGAGAGAGAGAGAGAGAGAGAGAGAAAGAGAGAAAATGAGAATGAAAATGGGAGCACCAGGGCCACTATAAACAATCTCCTGATGTGTCCACCACATTGTTTATCTGGTTTCCATGGAACCAAACCCAGTATCCTTTAACCATTGCGCAATCCCAGTAGCCCCATTTTTTTAAAACTTAAGGCCATTGATAGTATAAGATTAAGTGATACTCCTCTCTAGTGTTAGTTTTCTGAGTTTTTAAAACATATATTTGTAATTAAAAATTAAAATGGTTTAATTTTTCTTAAGAGTGGTTGTATACTTGTATTATTTTTTACGCTGATTTTTATGCTCTGCAATATTACTGAGATTGTGATGTTTATTCCTAATACTCTTAATGTGATGTGTCTGTTGATCTGTATATGTCAAAACCATACTTTCGTCCTGGGTTAAGTTTTTTTTGGTCATGGGGCTACTTTATCTAGCTCCTTCTCCAGGTCTGTTACCAATCTTCTTTTTGTTCAATCTAATAAAACATCAAGTTACTATTTCACATGAATGTGCAGGAACTCTTTATATATTAAAAATATTAGCTATTTGTCCTTTGTTCTAATTTTCCATATTTTATTCTTTTTTAACTATATTTTACGCTTTATTCTGTCTACATCTAGAAATATAAATGGCATTACCTAATTAGAGATCTTTATTTGTGAGCAGAGAGGAGGGGAGGAAAGGAGAAAGTAGGGGTGTCAGAAGGCCTCTTTCAGAGGCCCGTGGATAATGGGGAATTGAACCCAGGCCACAGGCTTTGCAAGTACCTTGAACCACGGAGCACCTCCCCAGCTCTGATTAGAGATCTTTAAAGGTGAGAAAATAAATGTATACCTCTTGGATTTTCTTTATTTAGATCTAGTAATCTTCACCTTTTTTTTTCCTGTTACTAGTGTCAGTTGTAAAAAGGCGTTTGTTTGTTTGTTTGTTTGTTTGTTTCTCGAGGTAAGGTCTTACTCTAGCCAATTCTGACCTGGAATTCACTGTGTAGTCTCAGGCTGGGCTTTACCTCCTGAGTGCTGGGATTAAAGGCATGTACCATAACGCCAGGCTATATAAAAAGGCTTTTCCATGTCAAAACATAGTAGGACTTCCGTTCCTAGCTTGTTTTGGTCAAGTGGACATGATAGTCCCTTCACCATAGGACTGGACCTCTGAAAGCTAGTTGAAAAAGTGTTAAGTATCGAAAAGTCTTTACTCTTTCTCTTTCAGGATTTTGGAGATTAAGTAAATCATAGCCCAGTTTCTCTTATATCTGGGGTTGTCCTAGAGTTTTAGATTACTGAAGTATATTATTTTTTAGGTCTCTTCCAATCCTGATTTGGGTTCTCAGGAATTAGCTAGAACTTCCTGGCCTAGAATTGACTTATATAAAAAATCCTGTATATTCTGTTGTCAAGCTGTTGTGGGTTCCACCCTAGAGTTGTAAGTGGGTGATTAGTATGTTTTAGGTTTGATAGACACTGCTTTTAGTTAGAGTTCTGTGAATTGATATTAGGATAACCTCTGCAGCTTTTCTCTTACAGTTTTGTATTTTCATAGGTTTGTAGGGTTTATATCCTATCTCTTAAAACTCGGTACAGGAATAAGTATACCAAAACAGACATGAGGGTCTGTGTGTGGATAAGAAACTGCCTTTGTATGCTTTTTGTGAGTGTTTTTTGTTTTCTATGAGCATAGTTCTTGGGACAGTTACACAAGCAACAATGTTCACATCTTGTAGAGCAGGTTCCATGAGGACGGGCATAGTCCTCTTCAGGGTTGGTTTAATTTAGGTTGAATATAAAAGTCTTGGGAAACAGCATGACTGAAGATGGGGCAATAAGAATTAGTCATTGGGCATGCTTTGTGAGGGCTTATTGGGGATGGGGTAGAAAGTGCTGTTATATTTGATAGAGTAAATCTAGAGTAGGAAGACTTCGAAAAGGAAGAAGAGCAGATTTGCGTCGAAATAACAGTACATACTGTTAACTACTGACTGAGTTTATTGCTCTATTTCTCTTCTTGAGGCTGAAGGAAGGTTGTCATTGAAGATTGGAGGAGGAATCCTAGCTATCTAGAACTTGTTTTTTCTAAAAAAATAAAAAGACTTAATATACATTAGCCAGTCTTCCCAACAAAAAGGCTTGAAACAACATTGACATGAAATAGTATTAATCAGTTTTATATTGACTTTTTCCCTTCTGTTTCTGTTACCTAGTATTAGCTAATGATGTAACAGAAAAAAAAATTAAGGGCTGGGGAGACGGCTGAATGGTTAAAGGCACTTGCTTGCAAAACCTGATGACCTGGTTTCAGTTCCCTAGTACCCTTGTAAAGTGGAACATGCATCTGGAGCTCATTTGCACAGCAGGAGGCCCTGGGGTGTCCATTCTCATACTCATGTTCTCTGATTTTCTCTCTCTGCTTGCAAATAAAAATCATTAAAAAAAAAATTAAAGCCTTTCTACTGCCACTGGGAGAGCCAGAAAGGAGGAGCCAAGAACATACCTACCAAAAGTTTTTTTTTTTTTTTGGTTTTGTTTTGTTTTGATTTTTGTGGTTCTAGTAATCAAACTCAGGGACTCATGATATATTGGACAAATGCTCTACCACCTAACCTACATCCCCAGTCCCTGCCAAAGGTTTTTAAAGATTCCTCTGAGAGGTTTGAACTTGAGAGAACTTGCAATACCATTGAAGCCTTTTTTTTTTGCTGTACTTCAGTAGCCATTAATTAACTATAGTATTGACATTAATAAATCTATAAATTTTATCTGCATCAAACCAATGTGTCTCAACAGCTACAGCTACATAAATGAATAGGGAACAGTATTACTTCTGCTTGATTAGAACTAGAAATGACAGGTGGTTGCAAGTTTTCCTCCTATTGTTAAGCTCTTGATACAGTGTCAGTCATTGACTTAACAATGGTTAAACCTGTGACCCATGTCTTACTTATGTGACACTGTAGGTTATATGATCTCCTTAGTAACGACCAAGATATGTATTTATGACTGCTTAGTTATTATAGCTAGATTAGAAATACTGGCAGGACTTTTGAGCTCCAGATTAGTAGTGGTTTATCTGATTCAGTGTCCTAGACATGTTGATTATAATATTGGCCTGCCCAAACTTCTTTGAAGAAAATCTTTTTCTACAGTATGCATTGCGGAAGAGCAGACCTCAACAGCGATGTTTCATGCCAAATAAAACTATTGGCAACTGTAACAGTTAACCAGTTCATCAGTGGACATTTGACCCAAAGGCCACTAATCCAAAGCTAACAGTATGGGATTGTCTAGTTAGGGAAATTATAGACAGCTATAAGAAACATGTAGCTAATTTACAATTAAGCTATAGGAGCTGAAACTGAAAAGAAGTATTGGTGTAGAGTCCTGTAAAACTAGTTTAAGGGGAGGGAGGGGAAGAGGAGTAAGTAGAAGCTGTGAGTTGTAGAAATGCTAATTTGGTAATCGGAAAAGAAAAGGGTATATGTACTTAGATAAGACAAAATTCTGAGCAGAGTCTTCCTGTCTGAAGGGACAGGACAAGAGATTACTGTTCTGACCTGGTTCTGTAGATAAGTGTTCTTTACTGTAATCCACATGGGCTCCTGTTCTCTGAGATCACCTTCATTTCTTTTCACCCCAGGAAAGATGGCCAGCTTTAATGTCAGGCTTTTGGCATTAGAATTCTGGCCCTTATCTTTTATCAACTATATAAAGTGGGTAAAATTTTCAACTTGTTTGTTTGTTTGTGACAAGGACTCACTCTGTAGCCAAGGCTGGTCTGTAACTCACTATGTAGCCCAGGCTGGTCATATACTTACTACAGTCCTCCTTCCTGAGCCGCCTGAATGCTGGGATTACAGAGGCCTGAGCCACAGTTCTGGGCTTAAGTTTTCCAGTTTCTGTATCTTACTTCTCATCAACAAAATGAGTATGATAGCAGTACCCTACTTTATAGAGGTGATGTGAGGATTGAAATGACATATACCAACTGTAGAATGCTGTTCACATTACACATGTTGGTGGGAAAGATGATATTATGTGGTATACTATCATAGGTTTTTTAACTCTACATGAAAGGTATAATGTTGCTTGAAGGAAGAACATTGTAATTTAAAGGATGTGTACTTTTTTTTTTTTTGAGGTAGTATCTTACTGTAAGCCACGCTAACCTGGAATTCACAATGTAGTCTTAGGGTGGCCATGACTTCATGGTGATCTTCCTACCTCTGCCTCCCTTGTCCTGGGATTAAAGGAGTGCGCCACCATGCCTGGTTTAAGGATATGTATGTACTCTTAAGCCATGAAGCAATTCTATAATAAATAATCACAAGTCAGATGCCTAGTTATCCAGTAAAGTAGGCAAAACAGAATAATTAATATGCTCATTTAATTCAAAAGAAGGCATAAAAAAGAAAATAGGGAACTGGAACACATAGCTAGATAATACAATTAAACCTAACATACCAGTAATCACATTAAATATAAGTGGTCTAAATGCATAAATTAGAAAGCAGAGATTATCAGATTATTGCTTTGTTTTTTTAAAGCAAACAAGACTCAAATATCTCTTTCCTGTATGAAATATACTTTAAATATAGGCACAAATAAGTTAACAGATATAAAATAAAGCACTGAGTCTCCTTACTGTAGTTAAGAGAAGAGCAATATGGCAATATTAGCCTCACACTGTAGACTACAGAGCATCGAGTATTTCTGTGGAGTAAGGATGCCATTCCCTAATGATAAAGAGGTCAGTTACTTAAGAAGACATGATGACTGTAAGCCAACAGTAGTCCAAACCTACAATCTCAGCACTCAGGAGTTCAAGCTCATCTTCAGCTATAAGACTGTTGAAGGCTAGCCTGGGCAACACAGCTGTCTGTCACACACAAAATACCCTGAAAAATCAAAATATGATGTTTCAGAATTTGGAGAATACCACTGAAACAGTACTTAGAAAAAAAATTAATTGTCTGAATGTCTATATTAGGAATATAAAGAGTTCTAAGCAGTTGCTCCCACTTAGGAAGATAGTGAAAGCCAATTAAACTATGGTAATCATGAGACTAAAAGTCATAAAGATCAATATGAAAAATACCGTTTTTCTGCTTTTTAGTAAGTAGAGAAAATCAGTATAACTAGTCAAAAAGCTGCATTTGGGGGAGATGATACTGATAAAGCTCTAATTAGACTACTTAGTGTCAGGAGTGATGGGTGAAACACCCCACAGTGGCTACAGATAATAAAAGAATAACAAGAGAATACTTTCAACAACTTTTAAAAAATTACTTATTTGAAAGGAGAGAGAAAAAAAGAGGGAGAGAGAGAGAGAATGGGAGCACCAGAATTCCTGATGAATGCACCACTTTGTGCATCTGACTTTGTTTGCATGGGTGCTGGGGAACTGAACCCAGGTTGGTAGGCTTTGCAGGAAAGTGCCTTAACCACTGAGAAATCTCTCCAGCCCCTTATAACCTTTTCAACAGAGATGAAGTGGATGCATTTTTAAAGCCATATACTACTCTCATTCAAGAAGAAATAAGTATACTGAATAACGTAGTGTCTGTTAAAGAAATAGAGTTTGTGATCAAAACAGTCCCAAGCAGCAGCAGCAACAACAGTGAAAACCACTTTAGGGTCTAGATGATTCAGAAGCATGTTCTAGAAGACTTCTGAAAGAAAAATGATCAGTTCCGGAAAATTTTAGACAGAATGCTTCTTAGTGTATTTTGTTAGGTCAGCATCGCCCTCATGACAAGGACATTATAAGAAAAAAAAAAAAAAGATTACCCAGAAATAACCTACAGAGGCAGATGCACAAATTCTAAGCATGTTTTTTTAAAATTTTTTTTTATTGTTCATAATGAGTTACATTGTTTAGTGGGCCAACCATGAGTTGTTATCCCCAATTTCCCATTGCCCCCTCCCCCATCTAAGCATGTTTTTACAAATCAGTTGCAATAATTAAAATACATGATGATGACCTAGTGACATTCATTTCAGCAGGTCAGGTTGGTTTAGTATTTAAATTATTTTGATTCAATGTATTAAACAACCAAAAATAAAAACAAAAAATAAGCATCACATGATTACTTATATCAACAAAACTACATTGTACATCTTACCTTCATTGCAGATAAGGCTATGTCTGAGAGTCTAGCAGCTATACACAGGATTGTAATTGATGGCAGAGCACTGAATTCATGCCCTCTAAAACCAGGAACAAGACAGTGATGTCTGTCTGCACTCACCACATCTTTCCACAGTTAACTGGAGGCTATGGTGAGCATAGTCAGGCTAGAAACAGAAATATGAGGCACCCAGATTGGAAAGGACAAAGAAGTATCATTTTTGCAGGCAGCATGATCTGGTGGGAACTACAAAATCTAGTTGAGTTCAGTGAAGTTGTTGTTTACCGGTTAAATATATATAAGCATCAGTTGCATTTTGTAGTAATAACAGTTTCAATTAAACTAAGAAATAAAACCAAAGCCATTGACAATAGTGACATATGAAATGCTGAGAACTGCACAGCACTATAGAAAGAAATCAAACCCGACTGTGATGAATGAGGAGGCATCCCTTCTTCGTGGGTTGGAAGACTTGTCAGTGATTATCCTCAAACTGACTTGTTGGTGCAATGCAATTCCAAGGAAGCTCTGATTTGGCTTATTTGTAGATGTTAACAAGCTGATTCTAAAACTGATGCAGAAATACAGAGGACCTAAAATGGTCAGAATAACTTTGAACAAGAATAAAATTGGAGGGCTATTACTGCTTGATATTACAGTTTCATTTATTATAGACTAAATCATCAGAATAGTATTATAAAGGTGGAGGAATAAACTGATGGAATAGAACAGAGTCTAGAAATCAGCCAATATATTTATAGACAACTGAATTTTTACAAGGTGCAAAGACAATTCTTCAATGAAGGAAGAGTAGTCTATTTAATGATGGTAACACAATTGGATATCCTAATGCAAGTAGATAAGTGTCAGCCTATAATTTAAACTGTATACAAAATTAATTCATAGTGAATTTATAAAATATGTGTGAAAGGTTTGTTAAACATATCACCAGAGAAGATCTAAGTATGAGATGAGATGCATCATCTTTATATTAGTTGAAATATTAGTAATTAGAGAATGATACAATAAAGATGCTACTATTATATTTTGCTATGTAAAAATACCTAGCTAGTCAAGTTGAAATGGCATAAGATTAACAATCATACATTTCATTACTATACCTTTCATATGAATTATTTTAAATATATGCAAAGCAGAAAAAGTTGAATGAAATGCTGTTCTTAGAACTCATCAAAAAAGAGGGGCTGGGGATAGATCTAGTTGCTAGAGTGCTTGCCTAGTACTAGCCCTGGGTTTGAACCTCAGCACCGTATTTAAACCCAGCACTGCCAGGCATGAAAGAGTACACTGTAATCCCAGCACTGAAGGTGTATTGGAGGGTCAGAAGTCAAAAGTCATCCTCAGCTGCATAGTGAATTTGAGGCCAGAAGAAGACATCAAGTGAGAGCCTGGTGTGATGGTGCACACCCACGACCCCAACACGTGGGAGGCTGAAGCAGATGGGTCATAAATCTGATACCTGAGCTACCTACTGAGACGTTTTAATTGGGAATGTTCTGTCTCCCTGGAGATATTTGATTTTTATGACTGTCACTGGCATTGAGTGGATAGAGGCCCAACTTTCTGCCACACAGCCTACCATGCAAAGCAAGATCTCCACAAAGAGTGAACCAGACCTGGAAGAAATGGATAAATTCCTGGACACCTACCAACTTCCAAAGCTCAGACCAGAGCAGATAAAGATCTTAAACAATCCGATAACAATCACAGAGATTGAATCGGTAATCAAGAACCTCCCCAAACAGAAAAGCCCAGGTCCAGATGGTTTCTCAGCTGACTTTACCAAATCTTCATCATAGAACTGAAACCTCTCTTTTTGAAGCTTGTCAGGGACATAGAAAAAGAGAGTAGCGGGCTGGAGAGATGGCTCAGTGGTTAAGGCACTTGCCTCCAGTGCCTAAGGCCCCCAGTTCAATTCCCCTGGACCCACATAAGCCAGACCCACAAGGTGGTGGCCCTGGCACTCGCTCGTTCTCTCTCTCTCTCTCTCTCTCTCTCTCTCTCTCTCTTTTAACTAAATAAAACATTAAAAAAAGAAAAAGAGGGTAGGCTCCCAAACTCCTTCTATGAAGCTAGCATCGCCCTAATTCCCAAACCAGGCAAGGATGTAACAAAAAAAGACCCATATCCCTGATGAACTTGGGTGCAAAAATCCTAAACAAAGTCCTAGCAAACCAAATACAAACCCACATCAAGTCTATAATTCACCCTGACCAAGTCAGCTTCATCCCAGGGATGCAGGGATGGTTCAACATACGCAAGTCAATAAATATAATTCACCACATTAACAAACTCAATTGTAAAAACCACATGGTTGTCTCAATTGATGCTGAGAAGGCTTTTGACAAAATTCAACACCTCTTCATGTTCAAAGCTCTCGAAAGAATAGGCATAGATGGCCTATTCCTCAACTTAATAAAGACAATTTACAAAACTCCTAAAGCACAGATCATACTCAATGGGGAACGACTCAAGGAGTTCCCACTCAATTCAGGAACAAGACAAGGCTGCCCACTCTCACCACTGCTCTTTAACATAGTGCTTGAAGTTCTAGCCCAAGCGATAAGAGAGGAGAACAGCATAAAAGGGATAAAATCGGAAAAGCATAAAATCAGAAAGGAAGAAGTCAAACTATCACTCTTTGCAGATGACATGATATTATACATATCAGATCCAAAGAACAGTATTAGCAAACTCCTGAAGGTGATCAATGCCTTCAGCAGAGTGGCAGGATACAAAATTAATACACAAAAATCAGTAGCCTTTAAACAATCGGAAAAAGACATCAGAGAAACTGTCCCATTCTCTATATCCTCAAAGAAAATCAAATACCTGGGAATATCACTAACCAAGGTAGTCAAAGACTTACATAAGGAAAATATTGAAACACTCAAGAGGGAAATAGAGGAGGATGTGACAAGTTGGAAAGATATTCCATGCTCATGGATAGGGAGAATCAATATAGTAAAAATGGCAATCCTGCCAAAAGCAATCTACAGATTCAATGCAATGCCAATAAAAATCCTAACCTCCTTCTTCACAGACATAGATAAAATAATCTTCAAATTTATTTGGAAGGGTAAGAGACCTCGAATAGCTAAAACTATTCTGAGTAAAAAAAATTACGCAGGAGGTATCACCATACCTGACTTTAAAACATACTACAAAGCCATAGTAACTAAAACAGTATTGTATTGGCAGAAAAACAGACAGTCTGACCAGTGGAATAGAATTGAAGACCCAGCCTTTAATGCAAGTAACTTCAGCTTCTTAGTCTTTGACAAGGGTGCCAACAATGTAAGCTGGGCTAAAGAGAGCATATTCAACAAATGGTGCTGGACAAATTGGATAAATACGTGTAAAAATATGAAAATAGACCCACTCCTTTCACCATGCACAAATGGATCAGAGACCTCAATATTAACCATACAATCCTAAACACCCTGGAAAAAAAATAGGAGGGACCCTACAGGAGATAGGAGTAGGGAATAAGTTCCTGAGCAAATCTCCAGTAGTCCAGGAAGTGAAACAGTCACTTAACCAGTGGGACCTAATCAGACTCAAAAGCTTCTGTACAGACAAAAACATCGTTCTCAGAGTCAATAGACCCCCTTCAAACTGGGAGATGATTTTCACCAGCTACAACTCAGACAGAGGCCTAATTTCCAGAACCTACAGAGAACTCAAAAAAATTAATAACAAAAAAGCAAACTGCCCCCTCACAAAATGGGGCACTGATCTCAACAGAATTCACAGAGGAGGAAACACAAATGGCCTTTTCTCACCTGAGAAAGTGCTCAGCATCCTTAAGCATCAGGGAAATGCAAATCAAAACCACAATGAAGATACCACCTTTCCCCAGTCAGAATGGCAATCATAAAGAAAACCAACAACAACCGTTACTGGCGAGAATGCAGGGAAAAAGGAACCCTCATTCACTGCTGGTGGGATTGCAAACTTGTTCAACCATTATGGAAAGCAGTGTGGAGACTTCTGAACAGAATGGACATAATCCTTCCAATGGACCCAGCTATCCCTCTACTAAGCATCTATCTACAAGATGTCACATCTCAACGCAGAAACATTTGTACAACAATATTTATAGCAGCTCAATTCATAATAGCCAAGAATTGGAATCAACCCAAATGCCCATCCATGGAGGAATGGACAGCGAAACTGTGGTATATTTACACGATGGAATTCTACTCAGCTGAAAGGAAAAATGACATATTGAAATTTAGGAAAAATGGTCTGACTTCGAGGAGATCTTCTTACTAAGCAAACACTCAAAAGAACAGAGAATTGAACACCGCATATTCTCCCTCATATGTGGTCCTTAACCAGGATAACCGTAAACTCTATGCAGACTAGTAGAAAGAACTGAGAGGTTATGAATGAGGGGTAAGGGATGGGGGGAGGGGAATGGCTTAAGCATGAGGTTAAACCATATTAGGTTCAAAAACAAAATCCTCACGAGCATACTGTAACCTACTGAGAAAGTAGTGGTAGTCAACTGGCAAGAGGGGCCATGAGTGGTAGGGGAGAGAGTCTAAGCCTGTGAATAATTAGATCAGTCTGACAACCCCTGGCTCCAACCACTGGTTCCTTCCCTCACTGAGCTGTTGACCAAAGTGACCCATGAGGTTCCAACAACAGGACAGAATTCTGTCAAAGCTCTTGAGTGCCCTCCCCAGGCCGGAGGCAAAACCCTGTTGCTGAAGAAACCACAGAATGCCATAGACCAGCCTTGAGAGACCCTTCGAGGTCCGGAACGGTATCCAGCTCCCAGAAGGCAGTTAGTGTAGTGCTGGAAGGCACTACACAGGCTGCCAGGGGATCAATGACAGCTGGAGTAAACAGAGACCACTGACATGAAACACAGTCTACAGCCATAAGTAGGCTGATCACACCTCCTACTGGGAGAGAACAGTGAACTAAGAAAGGAGCACTTGTGTAATGGAGAAGCCTGGGCCTGGGGGAGACAATCAACAGCTTTCAAATTCGGTCAAATTTTCCACTTAGTGAGGGGGAGCCCTTTCTGGAACTTGGGATTCAGGGCAACAGACACCGGATCCCGTACTCTTGGGCTCCCAAGACAAGATGCACTATGGGAGTGATTGATGAGAAGGCTACTAAAAATAGAATCTAGGTAATACAGAATTGTGTATATTTGTTAACGTACACTGATCTCACTCTCCGATGGAGATAATGTTTGTATTTTTCATGATGCAGCGAGAGAGCTGGGGCCCATCTAACCCTACCAACCGACCGTAGGCCTATATCCTGATAGGCTGAGATCCTGGCAAGAGAGGAGCCACCATAGTCATATCTTGGAGGATCCATATGGAACCCCGCAGAGAATGATGGGATGAACAAGGGACCCACAGCCACAGCCATTCAATCAACACAGGATAAGCCAGTGAGACAGAAACCAATGATTTTTGACACAAAGACATCTAAGCTCACAACATTAAAGCAGCCTTAATACTCATCCACCACAACTCAGGGAACTGAGCAGAAGAGGGGGCGGAAAGATTGTGAGAGCCGTGGGGGGGAGGGGGGGGAGACTATCCAGAGGCATGGCATCCCTCAGTAACAACATACTAGAGCCAGGAGAACCTGGCTGAATACTAGGCTATCCATGGTCCCCTGTCACAAGGACTGATCCAGACGACCCATGGAGGAGGATATCCAGCTGATTGGGGATGGGGGAGGGTGCATCGGGGAATTGGGGATAACAACTCATTGTTTGCCCACTAAATAATGTAACTCATTATGGACAATTAAAAAAAAAAAAAA
>PVHP010020214.1:0-30889 GCA_004024765.1 Zapus hudsonius | reverse complement strand
AGTCTTTAAAGATCGTGTTTGAAGACTGTCAGTATTCTACAAGAATATTTATTAAAATTTTCCTGAATTTTGGAGCTGGAGAAATGGCTTAAAGGTTGAGGTGCTTGCCTGCAAAGCCTAATGCAGATGCACAAAGTGGCATATGCATCTGGAGTTTGTTTGCAGTGGCTGGAGGCACTGGTACTCCCATTCTCTCTGTCTGTCTCCTCTCTCTCTCTCTCTCTCTCTCTCTCTCTCTCTCTCTCTCTCTCTCTCTCTCTCTCTCTCTCTGCTTATAAATTAATTAATTAATTAATTTTTTCCTGAATCTTAAATTCAGACATAATCTAAAAGCCATGCCATTGCCTGAACAACATTTTTCATGCAGATTTCCACCATCCAGTCACTAGTCAATAATAGAAAGTGGGATTTTAGGATGAATTTCAGGGCAATCGTGTGGTATGCAGATGATGATCCCACTGACAGACATTTGGGGGTAAAGCAGAAATTGGTCCCACAGAGAAATACTAGAGTAAGAATTTTCACATGGCTCTTGGGGATTACATCACTTTGTGGAAATCTTACTGCATGTGAGTATTGGACTCCCCAGCCTACAGATTAGTCTCATGGCTTCTTCTAGCCTTCCTGTGACTTTGGAGGGAAGTTCAGGGTGTGTGATAGTAGCAGCAATAGGAACAGCAAAGAAGTGAGACCATGTGGACTTTGTAAAGCCTCTTAGAAAAAAGTGAAACACAGAACTATTTTTGGATGAAGGATCTGAATCTAATCCTGAGTTCTCCCTGCCTTGGAACATTGACAATCCCTGGCATTTTGACCACTATATCTTGCCTGTGCATCTTTGACACCAACATTCCATGGAATCAGGCTACCATTTTTATTTTCTTTCAAGAGTCATTACAATGGATCAATGACTATGGATTATCACTTGTCCATTCACTTTAGAATGATCTCTCCAAAAGGTTGTGCAGGGGAGATACCTCAGTGGATAAAGTGCTTGCTGTGTGGCCCGAAGTTCCTAAATTCAGATCCCCATGCACTACATAAAAGCCAGAAGCCATGGGTTTCTGTAATCCCAGCACACTAAGAGTGAGATGGGAGCTGGAGATCAGAGAATTTCCGCCAAGCTCAGGACCAGCTAGTCAACAAAAGGAACAAAACACTCTTCCTCAAAATGAGGTGGAAGCCTCCTGGGCATATAACCTAAGGACTTCCATCTTTACTACAGAGATAATTGCTCAACCATCATGTTTCAGCTCCATTCACAACAGCTAAGAACTGGAATCAACCATTAACTGGTGAATGGATAATGAAATTGTGGTATGTATACACAATGGAATACCACACACAGCAGTAAGGAACAATGAAATAATGAAATTTGCAGGAAAATGGATGGAGTTGGAAAAAATCATTCTAAGCGAGGTCACGCAGACACTGAAAGACAAATGCCACATTTACTCTCTCATATGAGGTTCCTAAGTGTGAGCAAGTGGAGATGAGTACATGGTAATTAACACCAAAAATTTGGGCATGAAACTAGAATAAGATCAGGAAAGAGAAGAAATGGGGTGGGAAGAGAGGAGGGGTTTCTTGATGGTTAGGGGGAGAGTCATAATGTTGGGGTAGGAGGGAATTAGAGGGTTAAAGAGTTGGGGGTGGGCATGGAATTACACAAAAATGAAGATAGCATTAAGAATCAGCTTCGTGGAAAACCACTCTGAGTAGAACTCTACAAGATATAACCACCAATAAAGGGGGAGAGGGGACAGGCTGGACAGAAGGTGAAAAAAGCTTAACCCTACAAACACAGACTCCAGCTGGTAAGTCCCAGGCCCAGAATTGGGTTACCCCCACAGTGAATTGTTGGCTAGGGAGATCCATGAGGTCTCCAAAATAATGTGGACTATTGCCAAAACACTTGATTACCTGCCAGAGCTAGAAGGTAAGACCCTGTTGCTGAAGACATCACAGACTGTAGTCACAGGACATTGGAATACCTTGTGGGTACTGAAAGGGAAACTAGCTCTCTCCTAGATAGCCCTCATAGTGCTGGAGAGTCTTACTGGAGCCACTGGAGGACAACAGTCACCAACAACATGGATACGCAGGGGACCCTGCAAACTATGACATCAACCAGCTGGATAAGATGTACACACTTGTGCAATAGTGGCATGTGGCCCCTAGAGGTAACCAACTGTTCTCTGATTGGATTCAGGGCTTGCTCAGTAGAGGGAGGGAACTCAGATCTGGTGCTGGAAAAGTCAGAATCCAATGGTCAGGAAAGTATGGGCTGGCAAATCAAAAATCTTCTAAACAACTTGGCATACACCCTTTAACCCAAATTGCTCTCATGTTTGGTTGGAGAATCTGTTTTATTTTACAGATGGCAGAGGAAATGGAGGAGAACCTAGATCCACCAATAAGACTAGAAGACAGCCGGCTGCCCAGCGTGAGACTTTCCATCTTGACCACATCTGCCAGGGCCCAGGAGAAATTTCAGAGAAAGTGACATCATGAATACTACTCTTACGGCTAGCCTGACAACCAGCCACAGGGTGATGGTGACAGACAGTTAAAGTTATCAAATCCATACAAGCAGAAATCCACACAGTGGGAAGGAACACCCTGAGGCATGGTTCTCCACTATGCCACAGGAACTAAGACCTTCATAACCCCACTGTGACTACCATAACCCCACTGAGGAGGACCCCCAGGGTAACAAGTGTTGGGGTGAGGGAACCATAGTATAACCTTTTATTATATATGCATATATTATATATATATTAATTTTTTTAAATGAGGTGGAAGGCAAAGACAAACCTTTGAAAGTTGCCCTTTGACCTATATGTGAGCTATGAAACACACATGCCCACGCTTGCACATATGGACATATACAGCATAAAGAATTTTGTATAAAGCTTGCAGTGTGTGAGGCTAGCCAGATGTGCATTGTTGTGGAAGGCAAAGAAAGCTGAGAAGAAAAAGTAAAATGCTACATCACTTGCCAGGATTCTCAAGGAGGCAGGTTGTGCTTCTGATCAATTAGAAGCATCTTCCAATGTCAGAATTCTGCCAATCTGGAAAAGAAAAGCTATTTAAAATTCTACTTCTCTTCCTTGGGGAGAAAAGAGACCAAGTCACATGCTTAACCCTTCCCAGATGTCACTATGAAATCATTAGTTTTAAATCAGACATCTCCCATGCTCTTTATTTTTAATAGATTCATATTGCTGGAAAGAATTTCCTGCTTGTACTTCAGTATCTTGTTGTTCTTAGGGTTTTGATTCATTGGACATTATGGAGGGCCATTGGTGCCCAAGTTTGCTGAAAGGACTGTGTGTGTTAGTCAGGGTTCTAGAATTTGGTTCAAACTCTACCTATACTCTTTGGGTAAGTGATTTAGTAAATAGTGTCTGTAAATATCATTCTAAAGTCTTTCTCATAAAACCCCTCTTAGTGGGTGTGGCATAAATCCAAACTCCATGAGGCAAAGGGACAACTCATTCACCCATTCACTCGCATGCATTCATTAATTCACTCAGCAAGCAACTGTAAGTGCAGATGCAGCATGCAGCCTAGGGCAGTTGGAATGAAGTAAGTCTCTCAAACCTAGAGGAGGCTCATAACTGTACAGTCACATGACTGATGGATCATTGCCACACAACAGTCACATTGCTGTATAGTTAGATCTATTTTTATTGAACTTCCTAAAATGAGGTAACACCTTTTTTGAAGTTTTCTATGATCTACATTGTCAAATAAAAACATAAAGATCAAAATAACTAGTCAAAAACATGTTAAGTTTTGTGTTGCTTGCCAAGCACAGAAGCGCCAACTCACTGAAAGTCAGTGGTTAATCATTCTGAATTAAAAGCAAAATGACAAGAAAATTTGAAAAAAAAAAAAAAAAGAGGAAGTTCCAGGCAAATAAGTGTGAATCCTGAAATAGCAGTTTCCTGGTTAAGGAGAGGGTAGTGAATATTTCTTTAAAACTGTATAAAATTTCAGCTATGTTTTACAGACAAGCTGGGATGGATTCATAAGGCTATGGTGTGTTCAGGTCACAGGTAAATTCAAATACATGTGCTAGAAGTCTGACAGAACACTTTTTTAATAGGATAATATTTTTGTCTAAACTGTAGCTCTTATCTCTACCTATGTGAAGCTTCAGGTGAAGGCTCTAAGTACTTGTGGTCTTGGACACATAAATGTGTACTAGTCAGAACTGGATACTTGTTGTGGTTTGACTCAGATCTCCTCCATAAACCCATGTTTTGAATGTTTTGTCCCCAGCTAATGGCAATTTTAGAGATGTGGGAGGTAGAGCCTTGCTGGAGGGGGTGTGCTGCTGAGGAAAGCCTAGGGGTGTTCTAGCCAGTTCCCCCTTGCCAGAGTATAGCTCACCCTCTTACTACTACTGTTTTTCACCTGCTGTGGCAGCGGAGATGTCCAGCCTCTGCTCAGGCAACACTTTCCCCTGCCACCATGAAGCTTACACTAGAGAATGTAAGCCAAAATAAAAACTTTTCTCCCATCAGCTGCTTTTGGTCAGGTGCTTTGTCTCAGCTATGTGGGGGTAGCTAACCAGATATCATGTTCAATGGCTAGTCTAACTGTATTTGAATGTTTATATCCCTCAATATTCACAGGCTGAAATCTGAAACCCCAGGTTACACCTTTGTGGTTGGGGTTGATATTCTTATAGAAGAGGTTTCAAGGGGTCTGGGAAGATGGCTCAGAGCTTATTATACAAGCATGAGGACCTGAGTTTGGATCCCCAGTACTCACATAAAAGCCAGGTTCAGTTTTAATTTTAGCAAAGGGGAGACAGTAGCAAGAGGATCCCTGGGGCGTGCTAGCTAGCAAGGCTAATTCAATTGGTGAGTTCCAGGTTCAGTGAGCAACCCTGTCTCAAAAAAGTAAGTTGGAGAGAAATTGAAGAAGACACCTCTGGCCTCCACATTTATGTACACACTCATGCAAACTTACCCGCATGGGGACCGCATGTGTGCCCATTCATGTATATCCACAACCACACAAACAGCTTCAGAGAACTAGACTTCAACCATTTGTGGGCATAGCAAAAATGTACCAAACATAATTCAGAAGCAGACGCTCACCAGTAACCAGATCTAGGGGGACCTTGATCTTCAACTTTTCACTCTCCAGCCTGATGAGTGTTTCTGTTGTTGCTAAAGTATCCACTTTATGGTATTTTGCTACAGTAGCCTAACACGGTTAAACTTTCAATTTTCCACCCAAAATGGCAATCCTTTTCCGATCTTTAATACAAGTGCTCCTCCAATCCTCAGTAGTTGATCTCCATTTGAGCTATTATAATTCATTTCCTTGTTATAAAGTGCTGTCATTGTCCTCAGTACACCAGTAGAAGTTGTGCAGGGCTCCATGATGTGGGGTTTCTATGTATTTAATTTTCATAAGGACCAAATATTATTGGTAATGTTAATATCCCCATCCCTCATTAATCATGCTAACTAACATTGATGGAAGTCTTATTACATTATTATGTGCTTTATGGCTTGAATTGAACTTTTTCACATAGTTGCACACCTTATCCATGGGCATAGTCAAGTTTTGTTCTGTTTATACCATCCCTGATCTCTTCCCCTTGAGTGACACATTGATCTTCAGTCGTTAGAGAATACTTTTATAAGAGCAACTGGTTTCCTTCCATAAATTATAACTGGTAACTCACAGGCCATCTGAGTTACTGAGTTCTGTTAGGTATCCCACACTCCACATAATTACCTCTACCTTACATTTTCCCTTAGTTACCATAAGTGCAAAGCAAAATGAATCCCTCTTACCACCACTTGACAGATCCCTCTATTACGTCTTTCATAGATATCGCTCATTCTCAACATCTCCTATTTCCCATTTGCAATCCCAGCCTTACATGACTAGAGCATCTCTACATGTATCTTTTCTTTTTTTTTCTTTGTTTCTGATTTGTTAAGGATGCAACTCTGACATCTAATTATTGCAAAAAACACCTTTAAAATGCATGTGCATACATGGTAAATAAATTAAATACCAACATCATTAAATACTCTGCAAGGGGAAATGAATCTAATTAAAGTCTTTCTGCTGAGACAAGGCTATATTGTCTTGACTCTCTTAAGAATTACTGATTCATTTAACAAATAAATATTGATTGCTCTAAGAAAACAGAATTACAATTGGAAGATACAAACAGGTAAAGTAATATAGTTCAGTATGACAAGAGTTATAATAGAAATAACTCTAGGTCCTCTGGGTAAGCCATATTGTACCGTGGCTTAGGAAGCTGAACTGAAACATGATGTAAGGGCACCTGACAGGGAAGATGAGGTGGTGCTTTCATGCCATGGGAAAATTCAAGGCCGAAGTTGGGTCGTTTAATCAGCAGAACTTTTCAGAAATGTTAGAAGCGCTTCCAAATAACAGCACCATATCTTGTCTTCCACTCTCCCAACCTTGCCTAAATTCTAATGTTTCCTCCCAAACCTTTAACTTAGGAATAATGCAGCAGATTGTTTTCCAAAGATGGCTACAGCAATTCCTACCTCCTTTCATACTCTACTTGTAAAGGTGGCATCCTATCATCTCTTCCATCAGGTCTCTGTCTCCTTCCCCATGACCCTGATCACAACTCTGCTATTGCCTTGCTGTTGTAGGGCAGAGCAGAAGTAGCCTCTGAGGATGTACCACAAAAGTGGTCTGTATTCCATACTGCGGTCTTGGAAAAGTTGTTCTTGGAAGCTACTCACCGTGCTGTAAGGAGGCCCAAGTTATTCCACGCACGCAGAAAGAGAGGCCACACAGACATGTTCCAACTAATAGTGGACCTGAGATCCCACCCAACAGCCTGCACTAATGATGAAGCCTGCTATAACAGAACATGTTCAATTGAACATCATATAAATAACAGAAATGTATTTTACATAGTTCTGGAGGCTATGAAGTTCAAGATCAAGGTTCTGCTAGGTTCAGTGTCAGGTGAGGACTCATTCCCCATACCCAGTGTCTTCTGTCTTCTTCACATGGAGGGAGGAACAAGCTACTTCTTTAACATCTCTTTAATAACAGCAGTAATCTCAATCATGGGGGCAAAGGCTCTCCAAAGACCATACTCTAATCACATCACTATGGGGTAAAGATCCCAACATAAAAACTTACAAGAGACAAAAACATTCAGACCATGAAAAAGAACTTCAGAAAACATAAGGAAAACCACCTCCAGATGAGATCAATAGCCGTCTATCACTTCTCTCCTCAATATTCAGGTCTTCCCAACTGAGGTTCCAAATATGATCAGAGACAAGCAACCCCTGCTTTTGAATTTAAAACTCTCATAATACCCAACCTACAGAATCTGGGGGCCAATAAAATGGTCATCTGTCTTTCCCACTGATATTTGAGGTGATTTGTTACTAAGCAACAGCACTATGACATCAGATATTTCTCAACTTCACATGGGGACAGATACTGCTGACATATCACAGTTAACAATTCCCATTCCCATTCTAAAAAGTCACCCATATGCAAGGCCTGTGGAGAAGCCAACAAAAGCAGGTATCACAGAAGTTTCTGAAACAAGAGACTTAGGCAGATGATAACACTAGAAATTATCTCTACCTTATGTTCAGCTTATTTTACTATGTTAGGCTGCTATAGCAAAATACCATAAAGTGGATACTTTAGAAACAACAGAAATTGCTCATTACGCTGGAGAGTGAAAAGGTGAAGACCAAGGGTCCCAGTACATTTGGTATCTGTTGAGGACAGTGAAAGAAAGGAAGGGATGGGTTCATAGTCAATTAGTAATGTCACCTTTTGCCTCTGCCCCTCTGTGTTTCACACTCATTGCATCTTTTAACATATTATCAGAGTTTTCATTACCACTCAAAACACTTTGTCAGGAAAACATTTCAACCATATCTCTTTTGTGCAATGTACTTTACTTGGAAACATAGTACCTTAGCGCCCTTCCCAGAGATGTTCCATCCAGTAGACAGAAGTGAAGGAAATCACAACTGCTTGCTTGCTAAGGACCCATTCTTCAAGAGACACCTAGCTGAGATGCTCAGCAAGTTTTCTGACTGAAAGAGTGATCAAGGCATTCCTCTCTTTGAATTCATATTCTCTTCCTGCTCACACTCATCCTAACGACCCAGAGCACAATTCCCAGAGGAAAGGAAAGAAAAGGGAGGAAAACTATAGAGAAGTCAAATTCTGCTATAGCCCAGTTTGGAGAACACCCTTTTCAGTATTCTGAGTCCTCAGAGGAGCCTTGGTGCTGGGGACTGAGCAATAGGGGCAAGGAACTGTCCTGACCTCTGCTATCTTCTGGAAGCCTCAAGGCTGGAAGACAGCTGTTGGCCAGGGAGCTGATCTCCTAACAGTGTGTACATTGGGAGATGGCTGTATTGCACAGATGTTTTCAGCAGCTGGCCTTCACCGGCCCTTTTCCCCTTAAGGGGAAGCAGTTTGACTTGGGGTGGAAATGCGTATACTTGACAAAGATAAGCATTTGTTTGTCTGGCTCTGGTGTGTGAGCCCTCCCTGGGAGGACTCTTTCAGGAGAGGGGAAACCTCAGTCAAACTGAATAATTTGTGGTCATTCAAAGTGCACCTAACACTCATCAAACCCTTCTTTCTCTTTTCACCACTACTGCCATGAAAAGGCTCTATGAGAAAGGGGATGGTTGGAGACCATCCCTGTCTATAGACACAGCCTAGTCCTTACCTCTGTACTTACATCAAGCTTGGCATAGGGTTCTCATGTTGATTGGCACCTTTCACTCACATACACACACACACATGTTAGGAAAGGATGGAAGAATTTAATCAGTGTCCTAATTTGTGCATTGTGAAACTTCATGAGTAATACAGGGAAATGGATAACTGATCCCCTGGTGGGTGGAAGATATGGAAGTACTGGTAACAATATCTTCAGTATAGTCTTCTTTCTAAACTTCCAGGAGAGGAGAGTTGTACCTTCCATTTTGATCTGTATACAAAGAGAACAGAGGTTTCTTCTGTGATGATCTAAGAGTAGAGTGGTCACCTTGTCAGTTTCTCCAGAACTCTCAGCATGTTAAGAAAAGTCTCACATCTCAGAAAATCCATGGAGCTAAAATGTCCTGCTCTTTGCTCTGGGTCTGTGGGTTAGTTAGGGAGTTGCAGTGTGCATCAACTCCCTGTTCGCCCACGGGGCTGGGTGAGCAGAGGCTTGGAATAGCTGTGAGCCAAACGAGAGATGAGGACTCTCGGGAGAACGCGGCAGTGGGCAGTTCTCATTTATCCTATAAATAGCAGTTGTTTATATAGAGAAAAGTCAGAGGTAGAAGCATAGGAAGCAAGATCTATGAGCATCTCATGAGTTTGATTGGTAGGGGCCAGTATCCTTTGGATACCTAATTTGCATAGATAAATTGAGGGGGCTACGTGACTCTGTACATGGATATGTATAGAATTGTGATGTCAGCAGAGGAAATGTAACCTTATTGTTTAGGTTTGTTATTGCAGTTAGGCTTTGAACTGCTTGCTTATCTCAGGGGACAGCTGTGGCCTGCCTGGGGGCTGGAGTTTTCAGGATTGCTAAGATTTATAGGGGCCCTCAGACTTTGCCTCAACTTCCTTATCAGAAGGAGATAGTCCCAGAAACCTGCCAGACTCAGCAAAACCCTACATCCTCCATGCCCCTTTTAGCAGGGTCCCACAACTCCCCCTTTTTGTTTTTATAATGCAGCAGTGGGTCCCACACTTTCCCACTAAAAAACAAAATTTATTAAAGGAACTACATTAACATCTAAGTACAGATCATTCAACAAATACTGACTGAGCATCTCTTACATGGCATGAGGCACTAAGGGAGATTGATGATAAATACATGAGAGATTGAAGGGCCTGTAGAAGGAGACACAGGACACAGCTTCATTGTTATCAGTTCTCTGCATCCTTAGATATTCGATGCATACACAAGCAAAGATAGATGGATGGAAGGATGGACAATGGATGGATGGATGATTAGTTTTTAGTAGCATATTGATAATACTGTTCTATAATATTCTTTCCTCTATTATCATATTTCCAACATTTTCTCTATGTTGATATCCATGAGAACTGTTTTCTGGCAGTAATTTTCTGCAACCAACCACATTAAAATCTATGTGGTTTACAACAAATATGTTACCTGAGAGGTACAGGTCAGATATTATTTGTAGGCTTGGCTTGATTTAGATAGGACAGCTGACTCACTGGAGATTAGTGTCTCATTTTAGAATCCACATTGACAAAGAACCCACTATGTGTCATGATGCTAGTCTGCTTGAAAGCCAGTGAACCAAAGTCCCACCAATGTAGGCAAAGAAATGTTCAAATGTGGTATATATTGTACTCATTAATGTCCCACAGGCAAGACATGGCAGAGGGCCATGATAAAGTCAATGGAGCGAGGACACATAACCAGGATGGAAATGAATTAGCAGTAGTTTAAAAATGTCCATCTGTCATATTTCTATCTACCCCACTATTCTAAATATCTTTGTAGTATTTTACTGGCAAATCCAGATTGCAACTTTCATTTCCTTTTTGCAATCAATGTTATCAGAGTTATCCTTAAAGGACATACCTTTAAATAGTTATAGAAGCATATCTGTAGAAGTTGAATTACTGAAGCTGGTTGTATATGCATTTAATTCGTTGAAGCTTTCCTAAATTGCACTCCAACAATATGGTATCCATTTATGCTGCACCAAGATACATGAGTATGTTTTCCCAAACTTTCTTCAAACTCTGTATTCTTTTTTTAAATAAAATATATCTTTATTATCCATATTTACATACACTGAATGAGCAAATAATGTGTTAGTGTCCCCAGTTCCCCGATTTCCCTCTTCCCTATCCCCAATCAGCTGGATATCCTACTCTGTGGTCAGTCTGGATCAGTCCATGGGGTAGGGGATTATGGATAGCCTAGGAGTCAGCCCAGCTCCATCCCCCCACTTTGTATGTTGTCACTGAGGGGGGAAATGAAACTGTTAACTCAAAAGGTAAAGCATTGTTTTAAATTGCATTTCTCTCATTAAGCATGCAGTGTTTTTAAGTGTTCTCAACTTCTATCATAGCCCAGAATTCAAATGCATCCACCTGTCTTGGAAAATACTCGAATTATATGAATTCCAGCCAGACTTACTCACATCTGGTTTCTCTGTACTTTGGCTTTATTCTTGAAGATAGCAGAGCAATTTACTTTGCTCCAACACAGGATAGGTAAAGGTTTACAACAGGAGAAGACAGTCCTATAATTGGCCTGTGGCTGTGCTTGATGACATGATAAGACTTCAAGACTGAGAGGAGACTCAGCTGGGAAGAGTTGTGTGATCCATTAGAAATGTAGTGACCCATAGTGACAACCAATCAGTCAACACAGGACAAGCCAGTGAGACAGACACCAATGATTTTTGACACAACCTAAAGCAGAAGTACAGAGACCCCTAAGATTTCAACAATAAAACAGCCTTAATACTCACCCACCAAGACTCAGGGAACTGAGCTGAACAGGGGGCGGAAAGATTGTGAGAGCCTTGGTGGGGGAGAATATCCAGAGACATGGCCCCCCTCAGTAACAACATACTAGGGCCTGCGGAACCGGGCTGACTCCTAGCCTGTCCATGGTCCCCTGCCCCAAGGACTGATCCAGACTGCTGGTGGAGGAGGATATCCAGCTGATTGGGGATGGGGAAGAGGGGCATTGGGGAACTGGGGATAACAACTCATTGTTTGCTCATTAAATAATGTAACTCATTATGGACAATTAAAAAAAGAAAGAAATGTCTGCCATGAAGTTGGGAATAGCAGGTGGCAACAGGTCTATCATTTCTTTATTTCCCTTCCTACCATTCAACTACTAGAACTCTGCCAGTGTTTTAATCTTTTCCTCTACCATTTAACTCATCTCAAGTCACAGGAGGTAAACATATTGAGCAAATACTTAGTAAAATGATGACTTGGCCTCTTTCCCATGTCTGCACTATCTGTCTGTATCACATGAAGTTAAAAAAAAAGTCACAAAAAACAGTTTTGGAAAGCCTATATGAATTTTGGTATGGTCTTTTTGTTCAGCCTCTTTGCTGAGCTAAGTGCTTAGGCTTTTAGAGAAACTTTTACCATCAGAGTAATATTATTTTGATAACCCACTTCCTGGTGATGTTTGAAAGATGGTTATTTATTGTGGGAAATTTTAAATACAGTGATAAAATAAATGATAACAGGATTCCTTGGTCAGGCTCAAGGTTAAAGTCAACCACATTTCCCAAGTACAAAGCAACATAATCATTCCTTTTCCCACAGATAATGAAGGGCTTCCTGTCAGCCTACAGGAATCCCATTCCGATTCCCCCTGTGTAACCGGACTCCTTGCCACAGAGAAACAGCACCTTCCTCCTTGGCTTGGCCTCGGTCATCAGTCACTGCTGCAAGGCCAATCTCCATGGCTGCAGTCACCACAGAAGCCACACAGAACTTTGATAGAGCACATGGCCTTGAACAGCCATCATTTTCAACACAGGGAGATGAAGTCACATAGTCCTTGGTCTGGTGAAAATAAAATGTTGCAATACAACATTGGAGCCAAATGCTCTCCCAAAGGAGAAATATTTGCTTGTAAAGTCAAAATTCCATTCTAGATCCCCAAACAGGGGACAGCAAGCCCAGTGGGACAAATTGTTGAGAACCTGTTAATAACTGGAGGGTTCTCATCACAGAGAAGGTGAGGGCAATGTGACACTCTAGGGGAAAGGGAGGTTGTCATCAGTGGGGAAATTAGGCATGGTTTTCCCAGAAGAGAGAAAGATTGAAACACCTCAGTCCTGAAAAGCTAGGCACCCCAAAGGAAGAGAAATACCAAACTCCAAAGCATTGAAAATAACTAAGCAAAGAAATCCTTGGCTTTGAAGCAGCAATTTTTTTTCTGGTGACTGAACAGTAATCTTCTAAGGAGAATAGCAAGAGCCCCTTCCCTGTAGACTTTTAGGCTTCAGCTGTGAAGACTATTCCTGGCTCACCAACTCCACTGATTTATTCCCACCTAGAGGCAGCTCTGTGACCTTGCTTTCTACCTCAGCTTCCCAGTCAGCCAAGTGGGACATCCTACTGCAATCTGCTTCATTTGCTACGATGTCATGAAGATTAATTAACAACATTAATACACTAAATGTTCTTTGGGATGGTTGGGGAGAGTATGTGATTATGATCATCTTTGCTATGGGTTACTAAGTAGAATATTTTCAGGACTATTCAAAATGAGATAGTCCCAGGGACAGTATCTGAGAATAGAAAACCAGGCCAAATGGTGATCTCTGAATGGTTTCAAATGCCCCCAGGTCAAAAACACTTCTTCGATATTCTTGCCCAGGGATTTAAAATTTCTACAATTATGCTAATAGAGTTCTAGTCAGTGCTCCTGGATACCACTCTATCAGTGCTACTTATTAGCTGTGGAGTCTAGTACAGATATACGTAATTGTCCTCTGCCTCAGACTCTTCATCTATAAATTAGACATGCTGCCCCCTCCCATGCATGTGTGTCCCACAGGGCTCTTAAGAATCAGAATATTCCTGAAAATTGAGCTGACCATACAAAGAGAAAATAATATCTGTGAGGATATGTGCCTTAGCCAAGATAGACTGTTTTTAGTTCATAAGACACAGTCCACCATCATAAGCACATCTAAAATAGGTGTCTTTCACTGGAGAGGGATTCAAAAGAGTAATCTGAGTGCAGAAGTGAGAGTCTTTGTAGCCAGAGATCTAGGTGGAGAGCCTGGGTACTAGTGAGACATCAGGGAAGCACCAGATAAAATGTACCTTGTACTCTTTCCTGACATGAGGTGTTGTGGTCAACTTTCTCGCTGCTGCAAAAAAGAACCCAACCATCAGTGTCTTGTGGAGGAATGGGTTTATATTGGCTTACAGACTCGAGGGGAAGCTCCATCATGACAGGGGAAACGATGGCATGAGCAGAGGGTGGGCATCAACTCCTGGCCAATATCAGGTGGCCAACAGCAGCAGGAGAGTATGACAGACACTGGCAAGGGAAGCTGGCTATAAGCCCTATAAACTCATCACCAATAACATAGCTCCAAGAACATTCCAATACCTGAACTACCATCAGATGGGGATCAAGCATTCAGAACACGTTTGTGGGGGACACCTAGATCAAACCATCACATGATGCTTCTCAATAGGAAATGGAGAACAAATTTGTGATGCTTATAAATAATTGTATCTTTAATCTTTAGGCTTCAAAAGGAAGTAGAGACTATTCTATTCAATTTTTTTAATTCTTTATAAAACAGGAAACTGAAGCTCATCCAGACACTGTAGTCTCTTTCTTCTTAATGCTTTAAAAATATTTATATTTATTTATTTCCAAGCAGAGAGAGGCAGACAGAGAGAATGGGTGCTCCGGGGCCTCCAGCTGCTACAAATGAACTTCAGATGCATGCATCACATTGTGCATCTGACTTTACATGGGAAGTGGGGAATTGAACTCAGGTCCTTAGGCTTTGCAGGCAAGCGCCTTAACCACTGAGCAACCTCTTCAGCCCTTTTTTTGATGACTAACCAGGATTACGTTCACTGTACACCATCTCCAATGTATAAAACCAGTTAAGTTCTTTGGATATAGGTTTCCTGAGCCGTAACTCATGCTAACATCTTCCATCCCAGCCTCACTGCCTGACCTGGGTCCATACCCAAATTTGGACTCATAATAACCTTATATTCTACCTTCCTCTCATTTCTTTTCTGACACCTAATCTTTAAAGACTGTTTTTAGAATAGTGTCCTAATATCATCCACTCTGTTCAAATATTCACTAATGGCCATTCCATGCAGAGGAGTGAAAACACTACCTGGTTACACTATTTGAGTTAGAAAACACTCTCTGTACCCAAGGGGGTGACAGTGTGTGCCTTCCCCCCTACTGTTCAAGTTTTCTAAAAGGATTGACAAAAATGATAAATGCACCACTTCCCTAGGTTTGCTGTTCATCTAAAAAAGAAATTCAATTACAGTTTGCAATTGCATTTTGGTGAAACATAATGAGCTCTCTTTGGAGTTGCCTTATTCAGATCAAATTACTTCTTGGTAATTTAAAGTACATTACATTTCCCAGATACCTCTCAGGGCACCCACAGTGCTTGAGGCCCTGTGTAACTATTGCACAACATTGGCCAGCCAACGTTCGATGAGTTCATAACCAAAGGACCATTACGTGGTTACCCACAGATAAGTCACTCTTCATTTTCCTCATGTTGGGAGGTCATAGGTCATGCAACTCTTTGGGAAATAAGTCATTTCTTGAGAAAATGAGTTATAAAAGTTTCCTTCTGAGAACAGCACTGGAGAGAGGTCTGAACACTTCTATGTGAATGATCAATATTATCAGTCAATAAAATTTCCTAGTCAATCACTCTTGTGAATTGACATAAATGGCATTGAGCCATCTGTGACTAGCAAAAACGACAAACTCTGAAACATCAGCCCGAACTCACAAAGATCATATTCTCATTTCAAAATGGCAGAAGGAATAAAATCATGTGTTCAGAAGTTGTAAGACAGTAAGGGAGGAGTAGAACTGAACCTTTGTAATGGAATATTATCCCCTGTTTCCTCTGAGAAAGTTTAGCATATAAAATGTCAAGAGATGAGAAAATTATTAACAATTTCTCCACTCATTTTGACAGGCCAAAAAGGTCATCTCAGTGCTTCAGAAGGACAGCACAACTTGATTTCTTTGTATTTTTATTGATATCTTTATTATCCATAATTAGAAACATTGTATGAGCACATCTTATGATGGTACCCCCATTTCCCTCCTCCCTGTCCCCAGTCCACTGGGTATCCTCCTCATTGTGCATACTGGACCAGTCGATGGAGTAGGGGTTTATGAATTATACAAAAGGTAGCCAATTCCCCCCCACACACACACACTTTGCGTGTTGTTGCTGAAGGGGACAATATCTTTGGATATTCTCCCCACCATGGCTCTTCCGTCCCCTCTTCTGCTCAGTTCCCTGAGTCATGGTGGGTGAGTTTTAAGTCTGCCTTACTGTTGAGATCTTAAATGTCTCTGGACTTCCGCTTTGGGTTGTGTTGGATATTGTTGGTGTCTGTCTCATTGATCTATCCTGGGTTATCTGACTTGCTGTGGTGATAGGTCTCTTGTTTGTCTCACCACTTTCTCATAGGTTTCATTTGGGGCCTACATGATAGTCCAGGGGATTTTTTTTTTTTTGTACTATGGAGGCAAAAGTTTTAGAATGGTAATGTGGTAGTCTTCTTCCACGCAATGAGAACAATGTCTTAAAGGCATTTTTTTCTTCATTGATGAGTCTGTGTTTCCTGGGCTACATCAACATTTCCCCAGTGGCCCATCTTTGATGACTACTCTGCTAGTTGTAAGGAAGATTCTAAGGTTTGAAAGACTTTTGGACAGTAGCATTAACTTCCACTCAACTGCTGGAGTCACAAAAACACCATGTCTAATAGATAATTACCAAACAATGCTTTAACACTGTCAGTGATGAGGAGCACTGTGGTTGGACAGTGAATGACCACTTAGGCAGAAGTTTCATCTGATTCCACACTAAATGTGTGCTCTTTTGTGTTTGTAGTAAAGAAAGCAGACAAGTTAGCAGGACAAAACCTTGGAAAGCCGAAATTAGGTTACTCCTATAAACAGGAAAGTAGATCAACTCTGAGAATCAGAATGCAAAATAAGAACTATGGTTCAAAACACACGTACACAGAAACTCTTGATGGAGACAGGCTGGTTTCCAAGACAACAGAACTTTGTAGAAGTCTATTTTAATGCATGATTATAGTTCTAAGATTCTATCAGTCTTGAAACTGCAGAGAAAGGAAAAGGGAAATTTGGTCAAATATGAAAATAAATAACAAAAAAAAGGTCACCAAGGCCAACATTAGCAGTGCCAATACAACAACTGTCCAAAGCTATTGAACTTGATATGTTCTAGGCTGTAGTGTAATATAATTCCAAACGGTGCTGAGTAAAAAGAGTATATTTTAAGTGAATTTAGCTTTACATTTATTATGAAATAGAGGCCCAAGTTTAATATAACTTGATGGTATATTTCATAGATTGAATTTGAAATATTCCTCACAAGCTTGTGTATTGGAAAACTTGGTCCCTACCTGGTCACACTAATTTGGAGGAGGGGTACAGAACCTTTGGGAACATATGATGGACACAACCAACTAAGGGTAGATCTTAAAGATTATAGCCTAGCCCTGGCTTCCTTCCTGCTCTCTGATCCATTAAGATGTGAACAAGCCATACTGTAAGCTTCTGCCACCATGGAACAATCTGCTCTGGCTGCCACACCTTCTTCTCCATAATAGACTATATCCTCTAAAACTAAGAGCCAAGATAAACCTCTTCTCCCTTACGTTGCTTCTGTCAGGGCTTTTGTCAGTGATGGGGAAAGTAACTAATATAGCACATGATACCAGTGCTCTCTTATTCTGGCAGCTAGGACAATCTCTGTCTCACTATTGACAGGCTAATGATTTTTTTTTTCATTCTCAGGTCCTAAGTTAGAAATTTTCCCTCCTGAGATGTCTTCCCCACACACTTAATCTACATTTCATGATCCTTCTATTGATTTGCAAAGTATCCTGCACTTCCTTTATCACAGCCCTTCTTATCCCATATGTCCACATTGGCTCCTCAGTATTTAAATATCAAGTCTATCTCCTTCACTTTGTTTTTAAAGGAAGGATGTATTTATTTTAACATACAGTCTGTCATGGTTTGATCCAGGTGTCCCCCACAAACAAATGAATGTGTTCTCAGTGATGGATCCTCAGCTAATGACAGTTTGGGTTTTACAACCTCGTTGGAGCTGTGTTGCTGGGGGTGGGCTTATGGGGGTTATAAGCCAGCTTCCCCTTGCCAGTGTTTGGCACACCTTCCTGCCACTGTTTGCAGTGCTGTGGCGGAGGTGATGTCCACCCCACTGCTCATGCCATCATTTTCCCTGCCAGGATGGCATCTCCCCTTGAGTCCATAAGCCTAATAAACCCATTCCTCCACAAGCCGCTTTGCTTGGGTTCTTTCTGCACAGCAACTAGAAAGCTGACTACAACAGTTTTGGTACCAGGATGTGGGGTCATTTGTTGCTGCTAGGACCCTGATCTTATGGCTTTGGGCTTTTGGAAGTGATCTGCAGGAGGAATGTAGAAGGATTTGAAATCTCATCCTGAGAGATGCCTTGCAGTGCTATGAGTACAGCTTCATGGAGCATTCTGGTCAGAGTTGGAAGACCTGAATGAAGTAATGAACTGTGAGGTTTGGCTTACAAGGGTGAGAAAGAACTTTGTCAGGACTGTACCAGAAGCAGTTTGTGTGAGAGGCTTGCTGTATTCTGCCTACCTGTGTCCTGGGAACCTGTGCAGGGTTGTGTTACGTAAAGATGGACTGGTGTGAACAGATGGAGATGGCACAGAAAGGAAGATCTTTGGGTCGAAACTGCTGCCCGTTCACCTGCAATTGTTTGAGAGATTACAACCACTGAGATTGGGCCAGCTGGTCTGCACTGGAACAACAGGAAGAATGCAGACTCTTTGAAGTAAGGGGCCTGAATGCTTTGTTCCCCCTGGATTAACAAGTTTGTACCCCACCTGGTTCTGTGGAATATGACAAATGCAAGAAGAGAGGGCCATTGGATTTGCACCAGAGTTTTGTTTTTGAAAAATGGCCATCAGCAGTGTGAAGCAGGTGTGCTAGATTGCCTGCATGGAGGCTGATGGAGCCATGAGGATGAACTGTTGGTTGCAATGGAGACCCAATAAGATGCCAGGATTATGGATGGCTGCCAAAGCCAGCTACCAGCACCAGATAAAGTTTTCCCGGACTGTGAGTAGCTGAGCTGGAGGGGTGGAATCAAATCTCCAAGAGGCTTGTGCAAATGCAGGATCATTGACCTTGGAGTTAGAGATTGAGGTTTCCCTGCTTGTTTTAAATCTTTTATTGGTTCAATCTGTCTTTGCCATGCCTCATGTTTTGCAGTGTGAATGTTCTGTGCCATTATGGGTTTATTTTTTTGGTATTATGGCTCAGTTGAAAGCTGTGAGGACTTAAGAGTTGAGCTGAGCACATTGTATTTACATCATTATTAGTTTGTGGGGGCTGGGACAGACTGTCATGGTTTGATCAGGTGTCCCCCAAAAACAAATGAATGTGTTCTGATTGATAGATCTCCAGCTGATGGCAGTTTGGGTTTTACAACCTCACTGAAACTGTGTTGTTGGGGGCGAGCTTATGGGGTTATAAACTAGCTTCCCCTTGCCAATGTTTGGCACACCTTCCTGCCACTGTTTTCAGTGCTGTGGCAGAGGTGATTCCACCCTTCTTCTCTTGCCATCATTTTCCCTGCCAGGATGGAATCTCCCCTTGAGTCCATAAGCCTAATAAACCCATTCCTCCACAAGCTGCTTTGTTTGGGTTCTTTCTGCACAGCAACTAAAAAAGCTGACTACAAGTTCCAAGAGGTACAGTCCATCTGGCAGGGAAAACATTGCGGAATGAGTGGGAATCTGGTTTGTCACACTATATCCATGGTAAGAAAAAGAAATATAAAAATTACCCCTCAACTCGCTTTCTCCTTTTTATTCAGTTCTAGACACCAGCCCATGGAATGCTGTCATCTAGAGTGAGTGTGGGTCCTCCCACCTCAATGAACCCAATCTAGAAAACTTCTCACAAACATTCCCAGAGATTTGTTTCCATGGTGATTCTAAATCTTGTCAAGTTGACAACCAAGATTAATCTTCATCAATCCACTACTTGCCAATCTGTCACTCAAATACAATACTTTTAAGCTGTGGTCTTTCACCCTTTGTCCCTATAGTCTGGTAACGCAAAATACATTCAGTCTAACTTGAGCAGTTCCCATGTCTTTAACAGTCCTGGCACCACTAAAAAAATTTAAGTACAGAGTCTCTTTTGAAACTCAGGCAATTGCTTAACTAGGACTCCTGTAACATCAAAAGCAAGCTATCTGTTTCTGACATATCATGGCACAGAGTAAACATTACCATTCCAAAAGGGAAAAATTGGGGCATAGCAGGGAAAGATTAGACTACAGCAAAACTGAAGCTCGGTAGGCAAATACCAAATCCCGCAGCTCTTGTTGTATGTGAGCTCATGATGGAATCATCTGGGCTTCAAAGGGCTTGGGTAGCCTCATCCTTCCAGTGCTGCTGCCTATGGCCTCTTTCCTGAAGGTCAGCTTTCCACAGCAGATGGGTCCCCTGCTACTGGATATCTAATAAGGGCCATGTCTTTGTATTGTCTCTTATATCCTCACAATATCCAGCACTTTATAAATGTATATTTTTAAAAAGTTTTGATTTAATTCATATGCTGGAAGAGTTCATTTATCATTACTGTGAATAAATGTCTGATCAGAAACAGTTTAAGGAAGAAAAGGGTTGATTTTGTCTTACAGTTTCCAGGGGAAGTCTATCCTGATGAGGAAATCATGGTAGGTGCAGACAGCCAGCAGCCCATTGTCAGAGCCACATGGGAATAGCAAATCAGGCTGGGTTCTAACACCTGAAGACTGCCTCCAGTTGCATGCTTCCTCCAGCCAGGTTTCACCTCCTAAAGGATCCACAATCTTCCCAACTGGGATTAAGTATTCCAGCACATGAGTCTAAGGGAGGCTTTGCATTCAAACCACAGCATAGACTTCGACTCCAGAAAGAGAATGCACTGAAAAGGCTCATGTGAATCATGTTGTCTTATATTACCTCAAATTCCAGAGTGATGTAATTACCATCCCCTGGGCATTGACTAAAATAAAGCTCTCCTTGGCCCTTTAAGCAGGGTGGGTTAAATCAGCTTTTTCCCAGATAGCGCTGTTTTTACATATCTTATAATTTACTTTGTCTATGTATACCAGAGGTCTGGCTTAGATTTGTACCTCTAAACTTTATTATTTCCATGATCAATAATATAAGTTGATTTTCCCGAATTCTATCTGAAGCTTTCCTATAGCTTTGTGAGATCAGGATAATGATGGGAAATAAATGTTTGAAGCTAAAAACTTCATTGAACAACAAAATTATGGATCTGAAAGGACAATTTTAGGGGTCTTCAAAGTTCATGGTTTGTATTATCTATTTATGTAACTGTTATAGGAAAAAAAAGAGAATGAAAGCTGAAAAACAGTTGTCCACCCATCACTATAGGATAGAGTGATCAATTTAAAGTGGGATGGTAGGAAGAATTCAGTCAGAAGTCCACAGGTAAGAAACAGTATGATGAGGAAGAGACAGGAGAAGAGAAGAGTGATACTCACTCGAGGAGAGATGGAAAGCCACAAGGGCTTCCTTTTGCAGACGGATTTTAAAGCTCTTGATGAGGTAAAACCATCCTGGATGGCTGCCAGGAAGAATTTAAAAGATCCCACTGTAGAAACACTGCTGCTACCTCAGGAAAAAAAAGAAAGAGAGATTTATCAAGGTGATGGTTGAGGCTCTCCTACGAGGCTCAAACCTGACAGGGCAAACGCACACATCTGTCTGCAGCCTTAAAACGTACATCCAGACTGTGGCAGACTGATGAGGCTTGCCAAGCCCACAATTGTTGCTCACTCTTGATGACTAATTATACAGAAATGACAAAGTTGAAGGGAAAACTAAAGTGTGTCTCTAAAAACTCTATAGTTTTGGTTAGAAATCTAAAGGCTAGAAAACTCCAGTGGGTTTTCCCCACTCTTGTTCCCATATGTCTCCTCTTTCAGTTATTTTTAAAAACAGAAAAGAAAAGCAGACCACAAAGTTTAACCCATAGGAGGGAAGGGACAGTGTTCATTTCTCTTGTTTCACTATAACCATGAACCTAACAAAGAGCTTGTAAATGAGTGCTTCTTTGTTTGGGTTAATGTACAAAGTGAGAAGAGGGCCATGCAGATTGATAATTGAGTGAGCTAGTTTTTGATTTAACTATAGTTCAAGTTTTGGATCTAGATGGGTGAAGCATGTACTGTATAAAAGATAGCAATGAAGGCATTTGGGCATGGTAGCTCACATCCATAATCCCAGCACTTGAGGGGCTGACATCAAAGGATCTGAAGTCCAAGGCCAGCTTGGGATGCATTGCAAGACCCTTTCTCAAAAGGAAAGGAAAAGAAAATATATCAGTGAAGACATGGCTTTTAAAGAACTTAATTTTTTAATCAATAACATAAATAATGCCTTACATTATACTGAGAAACCTCAGAGGTACAATCCCAGAGTTAATGTTGCTAACATTTAATGAATTGTGAAAATTGGAAAAGGCTTCAAAAGTTCAAAGATGATGAGAAAACATTATTCAGAGTTCTATAAGCAGGAAAGGTAGATATAGGAAATGACAGATAGACTTGATTCCAATCTTGAACCAAACTAAGCATTCTCTTATTTCTGAGTATTCATGGTACTCAGGAGAGCCATCAGGAGAGACTCCCAAATGACACCAGAAACAACTTGAAAGAATATGCACACGCTAACTAATGACAGTTCTGGAAAGAAGAACTATGAGGTGAAATTAAGTTTATCATATCTGTTTTAAAACATGAATAATCATGAAACTCTCATGGTTAGGAAAGTTGATATATGAAACATGATAATTTAATACAAAGTTCTAAATACTATAAAAAGGGAATAAGGAAATACCATATAATAAATAAAGATAATAACATGAAAGGAAATATTGGGCTTTAAAGATGGTTCACTGGTTAAGGAACTTGCCTGCAAAGACTAATGACCTGGGTTCATTCCCCAGGACCCACATAAAGCCAGATGCAGAAGGTGGAGCATGTATCTGGAGTTCATTTACAGCAGTAGAGGCCCCGGCATGACCATTTTCATTCTCTCTCTCTCTCTCTCTCTCTCTCTCTCTCTCTCTCTCTCTCTCTCCTTGCAAATAAATAAATACAAATAAATAATTATCATAGATATGATCCAGTTAAATCAAAGAACTTTACATGTTTACATTTAATTAAACAAATGTCTGAGGCACTAATGAAATACTTATACCACTAATGTGAGAGGGTCACTTTAGAAGATTTAAAGGATTCAAATGTATTTTGCATAATAAATATTAATAAGCTACTAACATATGGCAGACACTTTCTATGTGTTGGGAAGCCAGTGAAAACAGGGCCACCAGGTTCCTCCATCTACCATACATTCTAGAGCAGGACATGCTTACCAGTTAAGTAAGCAGATTAGGAATGAAGATAATTCTGAGCAGTGATCACATGATAGAAATTCCATTTTAAAATCTACATGAAACAAAAAAGAAATGTAATAGAACAAGAAAATATTGCATCTAAAATGACAGAAAAGAACAATTCCTTAATGATCTACAATGCATGCAAACGTTGTTAGAAACTACCCGTAGGACTCCAAAGTGATCAAGTCTCAAACCAACAAGATTTACACAGGAGAAAACACAAATAGGAAACAAATGTCTGGGAAAATGTTCAAACTAACTTGTAATCAAAAAATGCAAATTTAAGCAACTTTTTAACATCTGCTTAGTTTTTTTTAAAAAAAGTTTTAAAAATGAAAACCAGGCACACAGGAAGGATGACAACATAAACACAGTCCCCACTCTCCTTCAAGAAAATTACTGGAATTACTGAGGAGGAGGGAAATGGGGTGTTGGGTAGGAACACCAGCAGTGACCCAGGAAAGAGTGCCAATCATGTCTGAACCACACAGAGAGGAATTCCTGCTCAATTCAGCATCAACTGACAAGAAATCACTACCTTTCCTAGATGGCTGTTGCAGAGAGAAAGGGAGGAAATGATGGCAGATCCCATGAGCAGATCAGGAGCAGATTGTTCAACATGGAGTCCAGTTCCCCATAGTTGGGAGCAACCCTTTGGCCTGTTGGGAAAAGGAGGGCATGAGAAAGCAACAGGCCACTTGTAGACATTTTCTTCACACTTGGTGAGTTGATAGTGGCACAGCTGAGTTCAGTATGAGCTTGGGAGTGAGAGGGATGGGGAATTTCTATATGGTCTAGAAGCAAAGGTTCCATGCATGGGACAAAGTGAATTAATGAAATTTGCATAATAGAAGGAAAGTCCGGTATTTGGGAAAGTATACAGTTACATCAAGCAGAAAATCCCACAGGCAAACAGATTTTTCTCTTTATGAAATTATTGCTAACCATGTTCCTTTGCCTTAAGCCCAAGGCTCAATACCGAATGAACCAGAAAGTCCTATGCAAAGGACTCCATACTCCCTCAGCTCAGTGAAGCCACCATTATTGTAGTAAATTCAACAGAGAAACTGCAAAATATCCAGTTCTTTAATACCATTATTCAAAGAAACTTTCCACTTTTTTTTTTCAGTTGATAAAGAGTTAATTCTTGGGCTGGAGAGATGGCTCAATGGTTAAGGCACTTGCCTGCAAAGCCTAATGACCTGGATTTGACTCCCAGTACCCACTTAAAGCCAGATGCAGAAAGTGGCACATGCATCTGGAGTTCATCTACAGTGGCTACAGACCCTAATATGCAAATTCTTGCTCTCTCTCCCTCCCTCTCCCTCCCTCTCCCTCTCTCTCTTCTTACAAATAAATAAATAAAAATTTTAAAAAGAGTTAATTCTCATACAAAGTTACTTCATCCAGCTCTATTTGACATTGTGTTTGGAAAAATTCACTGATTCCCAAAATGATCATAAAAGGAAGCTTCCCTATTTACATTACTCAGGAAGAAGTAGTGTCTGGATAGAACTTGCCTCATTAAAAGAAGAATAAGGTGGGTGGGGAGATACCAGTATGAATCTAAGAGTCAGCAAAGCAATGGAAGAAGCATCTGAACATACAGACACTCAAACCAGAATCCTAACTCTACCATTCCCTTCCATGCAAGCTTTGGCAAGATAATTAACCTTCCTATGCTTCATTTATAAAAGGAGAGCAAACAAAATAATTAAATAAGCATGTATAATGCTACCAATATGTGCAACACATGGTAAATATTAGATATTGCTCTTATCATTATTTTATTATGCATAAGCAAAAATTTTACAACTAATGAAAGATCACATTTGGATACCTCATTCATACTTTATACCAAGTATTTCTGGCTGGTCTTCCAAGAATTTGTCTTTCCTTCCTCCTTTAGAGTTAGACAGAATTGTGCGACCTGCTTTGATCATGGATAGAGTTCTTATATATTGCTTCTGAGAGGCAACTTTGTTACTGCATGAATTTTTCAAGCTGTTTTTCCCTCAATCACAGTGATTCTCCAAATGGCAGCTTCTCACTCAACTTGAATTCTAGAACAAAGATAACTCGAAGGAACTGCCATAACATGATTGAGAAATGAAACCTGGCTGTACAAAGACAGAAAGAAACTGAGGCTACTTGTTACAGTAGCCCAACATAGCCTATAGTAACTAATGCAGAAATACAAGGAAAAGAGAATCCTACTTCCAGAAAGAGTACAGAGTAGCAACAACTGCTTTTTATGCCTAGGAATAATGAATATGAAATAAGTCTGTGAAGCAATAGTTAAAACATGAGATATAAAAGAACAATAAAATAAAATAAAATGCCAAAATGAGCTTTACAGTGAGGTATCAGGGACAAAGAAAGAAAATGAGGAAGGAATTATGGCAAGAGCTGAACCCCTTCTGAAACTATCCCATGGCAGCATTTTGGCATTAAGCTCCACTGTGGTAAAGTCAGGAAGCTAATCACAGATGTGCCCAAAGAAAGCTACAAAGTCATTCGTCGCAGTATTGTTTTAGAAAGTAAAATCAGGTAAACCCAATATTGAAGAATGGAGGATTTGCTCAATAAACCTGTGCAAGCCTTTATAACTTTCTAACAGTGATATAAGCAAGCTATTATTACTGATTCAAATGTTCTAGATGGGAATGTTCTAGATGTCATCATGGGTGGCTACTGAGCTTTGTAATGAGTCTGATATAACTGAGAAAGCATAATTTTAATTCTATTTATTCAATTTCAATAAACAATATATAGTCACATTGCTTAGTAGTTTGGGGACTGAACAGTTTATATTTAACGTATATGTACAAATTGGGTCTTGTTGGCATTGAATTTATGCTTCATTCATCACTAAGGTAGGTTAAATAGACCACCTAAAATCACCTCTCTTGAATGAGTAAGGGTGTGTGTGTACATAAATATAACTAAGAATTCTATACCAAAATGTCATCTTGAGGTCATTTATTATTTTTTAAAGTTTTCTGTATTGCCTGAGGCTTTCAAATGAGATTATTATATCTTTAGGTATAAAAATGTACAATAGTTCTCATGTAAAATATAAAATTATTAAAAGTGCTTGTAATACTACAGGAAACCACTGGTGGCATTGAAAACTGATAAAATTATTTTGGAAAACAAGAAATCAGTTCATGCCTCAAGAAAATATCCTAAAATAACTCTCAAAAGGAGGAAACAAAACCTAAGCCAAAATTCTGTCCCTAGAGAATACTTCAAATTATTAGCCACAAACTTGATACAATTCTTTTACAGTATGTCTGGCTGCATATTGAAAGTGAAAAGGAATAAATGTTAAAAGCTGATTTAGGAAAGTAGAATGTTATCTGTTGTATTGTCCTTTAGTATTTTAATATTACTCAATAAATAAATCTTTGTAAAAGAACTAGTAAGTAAAGGACCAGCAGCTTTAACCAAGAAAAATAATCCCAAGGTTCTCAGAGACTCAGTTCTTCCAATCACACTCTGACGAAGGGACTGGAAGCTGGTCTCAATGGCTGCCTCCTGAAAGAGTTGCTCTTCTCAATACTTAGTGTCCCCAGGCATCATGGGAGTCTTTAATGGTCAAATCTAGAATTGGCTTATATTCTTTCTACAAGGCTGGATGCCTGTATTAGTCAGGGTTCTCTAGAGGAACAGAACCAACAGAATGAATTATAGTAGAAAGAGGGTTTATTGGATTAGCTCACAGCAGTCCCACAATAGCAGTCTGCAGGCCCAAGCTGCTTAGTCCACATGGCTGGATGACTCAGCAGTCCCAATCCAGTGCTGAGGGCCTAAAGGCTTCCTGGGGAGCTGCTGGTCTTCAGTCCAGGCTGGAAGGCTGAGGAAACTTTCTTCTAATTGTGATCAAGAGATGTACAACAAGCACCAGTGGCCAGACAGGCAGGGGGGAGAGAGATTTCTTTCCCCTTTATATAACTTTTGGGCAGGGTCTTGCAACACTTTCCTAGACTTGTTGAGTTACTGAGTCTGAAATTTTCCTTCCTGCACTGTCCTCCCAGGATGGGATGTTTGTTTCTAGCTCCCCTGAGCCTCCTTCCATCCTGCCCCTTACTGAGAGAGCTGCCTTCCTGTAAACCTCAGAGATTACTAAACAGGTCAAATTGACAACAAAATTTAACTATCACCATGATTTAGCAGTTCCTCAATCTGGTAATGAAGGTCTGAAGGATTCCTGAAGAGCTACTGGTCTTCAGTTCACATTGGAAGGCTCAAGCTGGGTTCCAGCATCCATAAATAATAGCAGCAACAGGTTAAATATAATCACCAAGAAGTAGTGAGGGCAGCCAGGTAAATGAGGCTGTTTTTTTTTTCCTGGAACCTCTTTATATATACTACCACTGAAAGGGCTGCCCACTCTGGAATGTCTTCTTCCTCAGTAAATTCTTCCCAAAAATGCCTTTACAGCCCTGCCTAAGGAGCATGTGTCTTAATTACATTAAGTTGGCAAAAGAAATGAACCACCACAACTAAAACAATAACATTCATTAAAACAAAAATCATAATGATGGTTTTCTAGGGCTTGGGGAAAGGGAGAAGAGGAGGTATAGTTCAATATGTGTAAAGTTTCAGTTATAAAAGATAATTATTAAGTAGAAATTTTGTATGGGCAAGTCTTGTGTTCATACCATTCCCCTCTTCCCTGTCCCTATTCCACTGAGGGCCTTCCTCAGTGGGGTTGCTGATATTCACCAAGGAGTTATGGGTTATGAGTCATAAGAGCAGAAGTCAGTCATTGTGTGTGTGGGGGGGTGGCAGCAATGCCTCTGGATACTCCTTAACACCCTATGGCTCTTACAATCTTTCCACACCCTCTTCCGAAATATTCCCTGAGTCTTGGTGGGTGTGTTATAAGTCTGCTTTAGTGTTAAGCAACTTCTGGATTTCTGCTTTGATACATTTTGAGTGTCCTCAGTGTCACCCAGGCACAGGTTATCAGGCTCACTTTGAGAGCAGCACTCTTTTTTTAAAAAAATATTTTATTTATTCATTTTTAAGCAGAGAGAGAGAGAGAGAGAGAGAGAGAGAAAGAGAGAGAGAGAGCACCAGGGCCACCACCTTGTGGGTCTGGCTTATGTGGGTCCTGGGGAATTGAACACAGGGCCTTAGGCACTGGAGGCAAATGCCTTAACCACTGAGCCATTTCTCCATCCCGAGAGCAGCACTCTTGCTTAACCTACCAATTCCTCTTTGGTTTCACCTGGACTGGACCCTGGCTACTGTGCAAGAGGTGGCTCATCTCATGACAGGGATTCAGCTATCTTTTCTTGTCATGTTGATTGATTTTGGTTGTCCCCAGTATTCATTGAGTTGTATAAAAGAAATACAGATTCTCCAAAGGAGAATGAGAGTGGTATAAGTTTCCAGGGATAAGCATAGTGAACTGAGAGAGATTTTGGTGGGCATAGCCTCTCTTTTGACTATAGACTATTGGGAACTTCTCACTGGAGTCCATGACCCTTGTCCTCAGAGGATTCTCACTTTCCAGTACCAGCTATGAGTTCCTTCCCACTGAGTGGGTCTCTTAGCCAATCAGAGAACCATTGGTTACCCTCCCAAGCTGTGTGCCACTATTGCACAGGTGTATACATCTTGTCCAGCTGGTTGCTTACAGTAGTGTCCCCTGTTTGCTCACAACATTGTTGAACATTTTCCCCCAACAGCTCCTGTATCATTTTCCATCACTATACCAGCTAGCCATAAAGGAACTGGCTTCCTTCCAGATTCCAACATGATTTCTCAATGTTTTACGCCAGCAGCTTGTGGTGTCTTCAGCAATAGGGTCTTACATTTTACCTCAGGTGAGTAATCAAGTGCTTTGACAAAAGCCTGTCTTGTTTTGGAGACCCCCTTAAATCATATTTTTTTAAAAAAAATCATTCTTCTTCATTTTCATATGGGAAATCCAAGCTAATATAATGAGACACTAAAAACACAGAAAATCACAAATACAGTGCAATTATCACCACTTTTCATGCTACATAGAATTGAACATTTCTTAAAAATATATCAAATAACATTTCATTACAGTGTCATATTTCAATGTTCACATTTTGTTCTGTACATTGCCTGTTACGAATATTTTAAGAATAACCAGTATTCACAACACATTTTAATTCATTTCTTTTGATGGCAGTAATGACATTCATAACATGACTATGTCACAAGTTATTTCTTTATTAACCTCTTACTGAATATTATAATTATTCTTATACTTCCCTAAAACTTTCTGTAAGTGACATCTTTTGACATGTTTCTATAGATCCATGAGAAGATATATGCATAAAAGAGAAGTTACAAGGTCAAAAATACACATTTCTCATCATTTTGCACATGTAAAACATATACACGTTTGAAGATATATAAATATGGCAAATTTGGAGATGAAACAAACTCTACAGGGAGAAATTAAGTCATGGATGGTAAAAAATCAATGTTCATATTGTTCATAAGGGAGAGTATTGGGCCATAACCAACAAGATGGAATTTAAGAAAAAGATAAAATCTTGCATGCAGCTGAAAGAATTAAATGCCCCTTGCAAATACTGAAATATAACTTGCAAGCAATTTTAGCTGAAAAAAATGTCTGGTATATTAGTGAACCTTTATTTCGCTGTGAGCCTCTAGTGTGACACTATTCAGACCCCTCCCCAAATATATATGTATACAGCTCTATGAAAAGAAAAAAATGGAAGATTTCAAAGTATAAAGCCAGAACACTATGGCATTCCAAATATAGGGTCATGTTAACATAAGCAAAAAATTAGTAAGTAAAAGAGAAAGCAACCACTTGGTGGACTGTATTGAAGAGAGAACTGGGGTTGGAGTTAGGCTGGGAGAATTAAAGCAGGGCCTCAAATGTTGATCAGACCTTTCACTGTTTCTCATCAGCACAGCCTTCTGCCTGCTGAATTTATTCTCTAAGCCACAAAACTGCACGGGCTGTCACCACAAGCAGACCTAGCTGATCCCCACTTTCAGGTTCTAAAGCTCCCAAGGAAGGACTCTGCCTGACCCAGCATGGGGTCTTACATTCACCTCTCTCACAAATCAGGTTGGAATTCTCTCTCAAATCAATGCTTCAATCATTTTCTTAGTTTTTTCTTCTGGATCTGATCATTTTATTCAGGCTGTGAACAATATCTATAAATAGTGAGTCCCAGATACACAAGACACATGAACGAAAATACACGTACAAACTGTTGTGTAAATGAAGTGATATTTTCCCCCATTGGATTTATGTGTTTAAGATTCATAAAAATAGACTAGCTATTCATTTCTCCTAGCAGGTATCAAGGAAATTACTCAGTCAGCTGAACAGAGTGCCTGTCAATGATCGCAGAGGGATAGGCACAGTACTTGTCTCAACTGTGTGACGGGTCATTACCACACTTGATATGGATTGAGCTCTGGCTGTGTGAACTCATAGGTGCAGTTCTACATTAAAGAGCTTATAATTTCACAGAACCAACCAAACCCTGGAGCCACCAGGGAAGATGGACCACATGCCAACAAAAGACTTAATGAGCTGCTGGT
>PVHP010020213.1:0-30917 GCA_004024765.1 Zapus hudsonius | reverse complement strand
AAAAAGAACTTTATGTAAGGACTATGAAAGAATGGTGAGATGTTTTCCCTATTGAGAGGAAATTGGTATCATTATTCCTGTATGATTATATGTACACATCGATTTGGTGTTTATTCTGATATTTAAACAAATGATAATCATCTGTATGATTATATATATATATATATATATATATATATATATATATATATATATATATCCCACTTTTCACTTGATTTTGGGTTTTCTGGACTTCTATAAAAACTTCTAAAACTTGATCAATTTGCTAAAATGCGTCTGTGATAGACTTTGAACTAATCCACCATGAAGATATCAGTAGACAGAGAAGGAATGTCCAGTTTCTCCTCACTGTAAGATTCACTTATATTAGATGGCCATGTGGTTAGTTCCCTCAGCTGTCTTTCCTGAAGGCTAGTGTTTCCATGGTTTCTCATCTCCTTTGGTACATGAGAAGAAAAGAAAATTTACAGAAGGCAGAACCAAGAAACCAGCAACTCTGAATGCAAAATGGGTACTTACAGGATGTGAGACATCCCAAATCTGCTGTCTTTCTTTCCTCCTGTCCTCCCCACTGCCAGCCCAGAATTTGAATAAGCAGTCAAATTTGAATCATTTAATCTAAAAGGATAACTGATGCAGCTTCAACAAAATATATTTCACATGCTCTAGTATCAAAAAGAATACTAAACATTAAGCTTGTTTATGAGATTGTTTTAAAGAAAATTAATGCTTTTGAAATATTACATAATAGAGTCCATGTTGACTAGCTCATTGACTCGAGTCTCGACCTCTGGAATGACTACAATGTCATTGCTTATTGCAGTGTTATAAATAACCTAATCAATAATATGTATTAAAATTATATATTAAATATATATGTTATTGAATCAAAATTTGAAGTGTGCCTTAAAAATCATCCAATAAAACAGTTTATAAGCATCTCTAAAGGTTATAAATGCACTCATTTAACTTGAAACTATATCCTGAAACAGGGTTGTGCTATGATCCAGATGTTTGGGGGCATGGTTTCCAGAAACAGTCCCTCAACTTCAAGTTCCAGATCTGCCTATTGCTGCCTATTGATGGATTTTACATCATTAGCTATATAACAGTAATATCAAAATTATGCTGCTTTATGCTTGGCCTTCATAAATGTTCAAATTCTGTTGACTAATGGCAATATTTTTTCTCTTTTTAAAAAATATTTTATTTATTCATTTTCAAGGAGAGAGAGAGAGAGAGAGAGAGAGAGAGAGAGAGAGAGAGAGAGAGAGAGAGAGAGAACCAGGGCCACCACCTTGTGGGTCTGGCATATGTCCTGGGGAATTGAACCCGGCGCCTTAGGCACTAGAGGCAAGTGCCTTAACCACTGATCCACCTCTCCAGCCCAATATTTTTTCTGTTTTCTGGTAATATTTGGTAACGGTTTATTGTACAGCTCCTTAGGAATATTGACTGCTTCTGAGATATATTTATTTATGCATGAGACAGAAGACACCTAGGACCTCTTGCCACTATAAAAAGAACTCCAGCTGCATGCACCACTTATGCATTTGGCTGCTGTGGGTACTGAGGAGCTGAACCTGGAGCAGAAGCCTTGGTAAGCAAGCACCTTAAACCTCTGAGACATCTCCTCAGCCCTCACGTATCTATTTCACTCAATCATCAGTAGAAATAAATAGCATGCCCAAAGTGAGTCGTATTGAGTCTGACATGCATATCCTTATTTATTTATTTATTTATTTATTTATTTATTTATTTATTTATTTACTTACTTACTTACTTGAGAGTTTTATTGTAGATATTTAATATTTCCTTTGGATTACACTTTAAAAATGTTTAAAATTTTTAAAATTGTTTTAAAAGTGTTTGAAAACATTGATAAATATAAACAATGTATTATGATCTTATTCTCCTCCAGCTATCCTTCCCTTTGGGAATTCTCCCTTCACTGAATCTCTTCTTCTTGTTTTACTTTGTTGTTGATTATGAACTTTATTGTATAACCCTATCAGGGGCTGGTCTTATCCCCAATCGGTTAGATTCTTATATCCTGTCCCCTACTCCCGGGAATAAATTCAGGAGAGTCTTCCCGAATTTAGTACAGACACACTTGCTCATCCCTATTTGTAGCTGCAAAACCTTGTAAACATCCAGGTATTATTTTTTCCGTTCACTCAGAATAATCACCCATTGGTGCACTGAGCAAAATGGTATTGCAGAAAAAAAAGTCCTTAAACTAACTCACATTTTACAGCCTCGTTTTTGTGAACATTACTTTGAAAAATAAAGAATACATGTTTTAATTTTTTAAGTAACAAAACACACTCATACCATTTAGTTGCATTGAAGTTTCTATTAAAAGGATGAATTAGTTTTTCATTTGAGTTTCAAGGATCAATTTAGGATTTTGTTCTTTCCTTTAATTGTGGTCAGAGACCTGACCAAAGGGGCAAATTCACATCAAGAAATCTGATGAAACTTTTCATTGAGATGTTTACTGACAAGTCAGCTGACTTTGGAATTAGACACATGAGATTGGACAGGGATGGATGAATGCTTTTCTTTAACTATTTTGCTTTTCTCTTTAGAATAAGATTTTTTTAGATTAATTGTTTTGTTAATTGCATTAAAATAAGCTAAGTCTCTCTAAAGAAAAACAAGCCAACAGTGTAGTTCTGGTTCTGAGTTCAAGTTCCACTGGAGTACATTTTCTTATTCTTTTACATGGACAATTTCAGCTGGAACTTCAGAGACTTCATAGGAATTATGCAAGCAGAAATGATCCATTATGCAAACCTAAGGGGAAAATAATGCTGTGGTGGGGACTTGTGAGAGCCTGTGTAGACATTCAGAACATTTGTATGGGATCCAATTTTGCTTCAGTGATTTTAGAAGAGGAATAAAGAGATTCAGATGATCTTGCCTGGAAGGTGTTTCATTGTGAATTCTAATTGACTTGTATAATACTCTTACATAAGGCCTGATAATGCATAATTAGCTCTTTCACTTAACTTTAGAATTACATTCTTTAAAGCGGTAGCACATTCACCTCAGAAAAAAAATCTCATTTTTTCCTGTATCACTAGACTTTTTTTCCCCTCTGTCAATAGCTGGAAAATGTTCTGAACATTACCACCAGATGCATATCTCGTGGTAGAACCATCCTCAGTGGAACTGTACACTAACGTTGGGAATGGGAAACCTGATTTAACTTCTAGTTTGGACACAAATTAGTTGTGTGACTCTAAGCAAATCACTTCATCTCTCTGTATTTTAGTTTTTCATTTGCTAAGTGAGAAAAATGAACTAGGTTGGCCTCATAGGATTCATAAAATGTTACCGATGAAATGGACCATAGTCTGTAAAGGGAGGAATTTATTTTACAGTTGAAAGGACAGAGCTCCAGAGGGATTTAGTGACCTGCCCACTGTTCAACTGAGCTAAGGAACAAGTGAAAAATAAAACTCAGGTATTTGGATTTCTAGCCAATGCTTGCTTCAAACTCTGAAGCTGTGCCTGCTTATCTACCACACCAAGAGCTGGGAATTACTTTTATATGTCAGTGATTCAATAAGTGTATCATTATATAATTATGCACCTTGCATATTTGTTATGGTAAGTGAAAATAAAATTATTATATTTTACCACAATAAACTAGATAACATTATTGTCTAGATCCTTAATAGTATGTGAAAATTATTTTGGTAGATTAGGGAGCCTATGTTTTTAGTTCTAGGAAATGTAAAACTGAAAAAAACCTCAATTAGTCAGTGTTTGTTCATGATTGATAACTAATTTGTTATCACTGAATATAGTGTAGACAATGCTTAATTGTAAGCTAACACATCCATTCCAACTGCAGAAACTCCTAAAGTGGATATTTCCAGTGGGAGCAGAGAAGAAAGCCAGCAAGATAATACAGAGGGGGTTTCCCGGGATGACATGGTGTCTGACTTTTAAGGTCCCATGAGATCTTATTAACTAGCAGAATTTACCTCAGCTTTGGAAGCGATTTGTCAAACCCTTATAATTCTCATGTCACTAAGAAACTGTCAAGACCTGCCAACATTAAAACTTCTTATAGGAAAAAATAACATATTTAAAACCCAACATGTAATATGTTAATTATAATTAAAATACAGTTTCTTAGGCTGCTAAGGATTTCGGTTCTTAGCCATCTCATTGTCTGGACAGGTAAAATACTAGTGACGAGTTTTTGCATTCATGAATTTGAAATCAGATCAAGGGCAGGTGTCTCCACTGAGAAGCCTCAGCAACGTCAGAGGGAGTAGCCAATTATAGCCTCCATCACTTCACCCTTGGTTTAGAGACTCAGATAATATATCACTTATTAATCTACTAATGGTTAATGAAAAAATCCACTGCTAACTTTTTATACTGTAGAAATATTACATGAGATATTTAGCAACAACACAATACCAGTATAGAGTGTTGTCTGAATCCTAGAACAGTATGTAATTTAGATTGTGACCCTGCCAGTCGGTGTTCTTTCAATGGCTGAGCTGTCGGTACTGTGGGCGTTAGGTTCCACCTGCAGGGTGGCACTCAGAAGGCACGACTACAGCTACAGAACAAGATAGTTAGTATGAACCTTTCCAGCACCCAGCTCATGCTGCACACAGGCTCAGTGCCTCCTGCGGATGCTAGAGGGCTTTCTCAAGAGACCCCCCCCCCCAGTCTTCTACTCCCTTCAATATATTATAATAAGCTTATTTTAATGTTCAACAGATGGGACGGCATGAATTATTGCAGTTAGTTAGGAGTGATGCCCTCTGGGTTTCCAAAACATACTAAATAAAACCAGATTGCTAGAACTTTTAGGATTTTTGATTTGGATTTTGAAAATATCTTTTTCTGTCTCTTCCTATCAAGTTTGTGACTTCCCATTTCCATCTTTGAACTTTATTCTAGCAATAATCCTCAAATTTCTCCGACTAAACCTTATATAAATGCACTCTGAGCAAGAAGACTTGGCCAATTTATTAGAAATGCATGGAAAATTATGATGAATAAATTCTAAGCAATAGCCCAAGGATTCATTTTATGAGTAAAGGAACATATATTTTGGTTTTTGACCTTTTACCCATATTCTATCTTTTCTATTCTATAACTTTCAGGCTATGCTATGGTACTTATGTGTGTTAAAAATATTCTACTTTAATTTCTAATCATCCATAGATCAATTCCATTCAGTGGTCTTCAAAAAAGCACTCGACTGCAGTTGCCTATGAATTGTCTAGTGATACATTAGCTTATGGCAATGTTTTTGAAATCGGGACAGTATTCAAACATCACAGTGGCTGAAGAGATGGCTCAGTTGTAAATGGTGCTTGCTTGCAAAGTCTGACCACCTGGGTTTGATTCCCCAGCAACCGTATAAAAGCCTGAAACAAAACATGGCTCAGGTATCTGAAGTTCATTTACAGTGGCAGAATGCCCTGGCTTGCCCATTCTCTCTCTCTCTCTCTCTCTCTCTCTCTCTCTCTCTCTCTCTCTCTCTCTCTCTCTTTCCTCTCTGTATCAAGTTATATATATGTATAAAGATCAACTATTTCAATCATGTATCCCAATCTCCAATATCCACATTGAATTATAACTTCAACTATGGAGGCACTAAGTGAGGACTAAAGAGAAGCTAGTTTCTTTAGCAGTATTTGGGTTATGGGCTAAATTTTTCTTTCTCTAAAAAATATGTTGACCTAATCTTCAAGTCCTCAGATTGTGATCTTATTTGGAATAAAATAATTGAAGATGTAATTGATAACAACATGAATATTTTCCTAAAGAACAAGGTGAAAATGGCCTTGAGAAAAGGTAGGCAGAAATGAGAGATAACCCATCCAGCACAAAGAACCCTTGGGACACATGAGCTGGAGAGGGCAGGGAAAGAACTCTGAGAGAGGCACTGGAAGAGAACACATAGCCTTGCCAATACATTAATTGTGGACTTCAAGAACTGCATTTAAGTGTTTTAAAATTAGTTTTTACTATTTATTTCCAAGGAGAGAGACTATTTGCATGCAGGGTCTCATTGCCATTCTAAACAAAGTTCAGATGCATGCAGCACTTTGTGCTCCTGGCTTCAGGAAGGTATCGGAAAATTGAACAGAGGCTTTCAGGTTTTGCAAACAAGCAGCATTAACTGCTGAGCCATCTCTCCATCCCCCCAAATCTACATTAAAAAACAGTTTGTGGTACCACAATTCCCAATATGAATGATACAATTATTCCTTAATGCAGAGGATGTTTCTCAGCCACATTTCTCAAAAACCCCCAAGAATTAATGTGTAAGCAATAATATAAAGACATCTGTTTCACAGTCTATTAGCAAGACAACACAGACACAAGAGCTAAGGCTTTAAGTATGCAGGAGATAAGAAACAAAATATAACTTCTATTTTACTTGTGAGGGAAGAATATAAGTAGTTTCCCCACCATCAAAGGATTACAGAGGTAGGACAGGTCCAGCAAGCCCATTGACTAGGGCCCCCAGCAGGTTGGGGACAGAGAGGAGGGAAATGGAGATACCATCATAAGACTTGCTCATACAATGCATCTAATTATTGACAATAAACACAAAAAAGTAATTACAGAGATATAGATTTATATGTATATAAGATTTCAGACAAAAATTGAAGGAACAAACTAAAAATCTGGCCCTAAAATTTCATATCATAATCATGGATGTAGGCTTTCAATTTGAACTCTAGCTAGCTAGCTATGTGACCACAAGAACTACCAGGCTGAAGGCATTTGGGACAATCACAAAGCTCCTCTGAAGAGATCCTCAGCTCAGGCCCAAGGCCTTAGAACATCCTAGAAAGAAAATATAAAACTAAGTCACCAATGTATTGAATCCAAGCTAGGGAAGCTCTGGAGTCCCATTAAACATAGATCTTTTTCCAACTAAAAGAAAAAAAAATAAACAGAACTAACATGATCAAAATACAACATGGTAGAAAGGAAGAAATTAATGAGGAAACTTATGAGGAAAAAAAATGTCCAAATTATAAAAAAAAACAGGTGGAAAGCACTTTTTAAAATCTGTCTAATAATTCTCACATGTGTCTAATGGGATTTGCAGATTGGGGAGTAAAATTGAACAGAGGCAATATTTGAGATGATTCTAAATTCAAAATTTCTAGAGATTTAAAAAAAATAAATGAAACTTCAGATGCACACTGTAACTAAATGTGAACGTGTCATAAATGTAGATAAATATCAAAACCTCAGAGCAAACATATCTACAAAATGCTTAGCATGAGATAGCAGTGTTCACTGTACCTCACTGATAATGAGCTTCCTGTAAATTAGCACCATTTTTAAATGAAAAAGTACTTCGGCAGAAGAGAGAGATAGAGAGATGAGAGAGAGAGAGAGAGAGAGAGAGAGAGAGAGAGAGAGAGAGAGAGAGAGAGAGAGAGAGAGAATGAAAATACAAGGTTTACCTGTCAGAAGTCTTCTATCCTCCCTGCTTAATTCACAATGTATTTCCTCCTAAGCATTTGAAATTGTGAACGTGGCCCAACTATGCATATTAACAGTCCTGATCAGTGTGCATAGAGGTCTCTCCTAAAATGGATATTTCATAAGCAGTCATTTTTTAAAAGAACTGAAAACAAACTTTGGAAATTCTTTTCAACTGCCTACATTTTGACATAGAAGAGAGAAGGAAGACAAGAATTTGAGAAGAGGAGCTCAGGCTGTTTCAGGAAGATTACAGGCAGATGGCTTGATTTCCACAGGGAATGCACCTGAAATCAACACGTCTGTCTACATGACTGCTGTGTGTAGATATTCAGTACTTCCAATGGTTGCTTCATTTTGGAACGGCTTCTCTGAAGATAAGAAGTACTCAGTCAGGTCTTTTGAGTTGTAAGAGGAAAACCAGAATCTGAGATCTTCACTTCCACCTTTCAGGATCTGTGCAGCGTTATATGCCAGCTGTCATGGTGGTTTGAATGTCTCTCATAGACAGGCACATGTGTTTGAATACTTGATCCCACATTGTGTTTTTTAGGAATATTGTGAAACCTTTAGTAGGTAGAGACTTGCTGGAGGAAGTGTGTCACTGGGAGTGACCCTTGTTGTGTTGTAACCAAAACCCAATAGGGTTCTTCTTTGCTTCCCCTGCTGCCTGGACACCAACTTCCTCACGATGGAGAACGCCTTCCTGCCAGGATGGCACTTCCCACTGGAACTGTCAACTGAATAAAAACCCTGACCTTCTCTAAACTGCTCCTCTTGGGTATTTTGTCCCAACAACAATAAAGGAACCAACATGCCAGGCACCCTTCCCTTCTTCTCTGCACAGTAATTCTTCCAACGTATGCTTGCAATTTTCGTTAAATTGGTTTTATATTATTAATCTTAGTTGCTTTATAAAATATAAACCATATGTTGTGAATTCTAATAATGCACAGGACCCCTAATTTATGAAAGTGTAAACCATACAAAAGAAAACTTTATGGGCCTTGAAAACTTCAAAATTTTGTGACACCTCAAATAGGTGAGATTTTCACTATCGACTCACCCCAATATTGCAATTCAGTTTAAATAATTAGAGAACACACTCTCATATTAGGAAATATAAAGCCAGGAAATAATTAGAGGTTTTTCAAAGTTAAAAGGAGCTTAAAATGTATAAAATGACTGGAAAATAACCATGATTAGCATTTCTCTAAAGTGAACTATTTCACTAATTTTTCCTGTTCATTGCCAAATTCTGGCCAAACTGCTTATGTTACAGAATTTAATTTAGTGTATCTGAATTCACCATGTAGGAATTATTTATTGACAATCTTTTTTCAAATGATGGTGACCTGTGTAGAGCACAGTGTTGAGAAGAATAGCTGGGGTTCTGAGGGTCAAGTTCAGAGTTTGACTTCCACAGGCAAAGCTTCTTTTTCAGGGAAGCCTTGTCTCTTGTTTTTAAGGACTTTCAGTTAATGCATATTTCTTGGCAAGATCTGGTTGGAAGCAGCTAAGAACTTGAATGGGTTGTTGGAGAGCATGGAGTGGAGAACTCCATGTGGAACGAAGCTACAAATATCACAGGACACATGCCATTGTCCAGTTGGAATTCACTTCCAAAACCAAAGTGCAAAAAGAAAAAAGATGAAATTGTAAAGAATGTCAAGAACATTACACCCTAGCACAAGGTGTTATGTGAACATGGAGCCCTGTGCCAGTCACTGAACACATACCAATAAAGCTACTTCTAGGCAGGTGATCAGAGGACAGTTTTCTAAGGAAGAGGGAAGCCATGCTGTATTGGTTGGCTCTCTCATGACCCACTAGAACAAACACGTCCCTCAGGCTGGACATGGGGCAGAGAGATGAATATGAGTCTGGTTTTCTCTCTGTCTTATTATTCATTCCTATTCATTCATCCTACAAATATTCATTTATTAAAATAATGAAATCTGTGGAGCATTATTGTGCTACTTGACAACTATCTAGAAATAATATTGATTTCCTCATTGTAGAATGTCACTGCACATGGTACTATATTACCCGTAATTCATGGCATACTTAGCCAATCAATCCAACGTTTATTTAATATAAAGTAAACATTGAACTTTAATGATTGAATGGAAGAATGTGAAAACCAAACTCTAGATGTCATTTATACACACACACACACACACACACACACACACATATATATATATATATGTGTATATATATATATATATATATATATATATATATATATATATATCTTTACCTTAAAACAAAATAACTTTCACATTTATTTCAGCACCGAGAAACACACTTTTTTAAGGTGTTCATCATTTTTCCTACACAAGCATTTAACTCACATTGGTGTGATCTCTTAAATATAGTCTTAAATATGGTCAGATAATGAAGGGAAATTAATTTAAGTTTGAGATTTTTAATTATTTCTAGATATTTTTCAAGGAACTATTTGAGTTGTGGTTCAAAGCTGCAGCTTTTTATAATATTGTCAATATTATTGCAAAAGTGCATTCACAATATTAAAAATAGGCATGTACCTAGTCTTATATGTTATGTGGGACTATGCCCATTAAAAATACTATTTTTAGTGCCTTAAGTAAACTGAGGTTTCCATGTCTCACATAACAAGAACTTCAGAGATGGATGACACTCATTGTTCTACTGACAGAACATTTTTGGCCCTGTGAACTGTAGCCATTGTAACCATTCTTTTACATGTTTTGCATTGCCATTTTGTACCAAAAAATAAAATAAAATATCTGAGAACCGGAGCAAACAGAGACCACTGGCATGAAACATAGTCTGCTGCTGTGAATAGGCTGACCACACCTCCTACTAGGAGAGAACAGCAAACCAAGAAAGGAGCACTCCTGCAATGGAGGAGCCTGGGCCTGGGGGAGAAAACCAACAGCTTTTAAATTTGGCCAAATATTCCACTTAGTGAGGGGGATCCCTTAACTGGAACTGGGGATTCAGGGCATTATGCACCGGATCCGTACTCTTGGGCTCCTGAGAAGAGATGCACTATGGGAGTGATTGATGGAGAAGCTACTATAAATAGAATCTAGGTAATCCAGAATTGTGTATATTTTTTAACCTATACTGATCTCACTCTCCGGTGGAGATTGTGTTTGTATTTTTCAGGACGCAGCGAGAGAGCTGGGGACCATCTAATCCTATCATCCGACCATAGGCAGATAGCTGAGATCCTGGCAAGAGATGAGCCACCACAGTCATATTGTAGAGGATCCATATGGAACCCTGCAGAGAATGACAGGAAGAACAAGGGACCCATAGCCACAGCCATTCAATCAACACAGGATAAGTCAGTGAGACAGACACCAATGATATTCAACACAAAGACCACCTAAATTCTCAACATTAAAGCAGCCTTAATACTCACCTACCACAAATCAGGGAACTGAGCAGAAGAGGGGGGAGAAAGATTGTGAGAGCCATGGTGGGGGAGACTATCCAGAGGCATGGCACCCTTCAGTAACAACACACTTGGGCCAGGAGAACCAGGCTGAGTATAGGCTATCCATGCTCCCCTGCCACAAGGAATGATCCAGACGGCCCAAGGAGGAGGATATCCAGCTGATTGGGGATGGGGAGGGGGGGCATAGGGGAACTGGGGATAACAACTCATCGTTTGCCCATTAAATAATGTAACTCATTATGAACAATAAAAAAAAAAGAAAAAAATGCTCCTCCTTTTCTTTTGGTACTCAAACCCAAACTGAAGCAGGTATCCCTACAGTCATACCCAAGTTCAGGCAAATTAACCATCTCAGGAAATGCAATTTCTCTGACAAGCCTACTTAATCAGACTAACTCTTGCGCATCAGAGCTCACTGAAAGACTCGCCATATGGTGTTCAGATCTACCTTGTCATGTCATGGATGCTGCCTAATCTCAGTCATCCCAGGGCCTTGCAAAGATCACTGAGGGAAGCTCACTTCTAGCCCTAAATGCAAAGCAAAGGCTCTTCTGAGAAACTATTAAGAATGTGGAGTTCTCTCTCACTGAAGGGAGACGCTCTAGAGAGATTCCTGTTGTGTCATCACAGAGAAGAGGAAGGAGTCAATCAGCCCCATGTCCCCAACATGGAGGAAGTCAAGTATTCCGAGAAATCATGATAGAGTACATTTTTTACCTTTTTTTTTTTACAAAACATCTTTATTTATTTGCAAGCAGAGACAGAGAGACAGAGAGAGAGAGGGAGGGAGGGAGAGAGACAGAAAGAGACAGAGAGAGACAGAGAGAGAGGGGGGAGAGAATGGGTGTGCAGGGCTTCCAGCCACTGCAAATGAACTCAGATGACTGCACCACTCTGTGCATCAGGCTTTACATGGGCACTGGAGAATTGAACCCAGGTGCTTTGCAGGTAACTGCCTTATCTGATGAGCCATCTCTCTAGCCCTTCCTTTTTTTTTTTTTCAGGCAGGGATTTGCTCTAGCTCAGGCTGACCTGAAACTCACTATGCAGTCTAAGGTGGTCTCAAACTTACAGTGATCCTCCAACCTCTCCTCTTGAGTGCTGGAATTAAAGGCATGCACAATCATGCTTGACAATAGTAGACTTTTAAAACATATATTGTTTATTATTTCTTTGCAAGGAGAGAGGAGGAGAGAGAGAGAAATAGAATGCAAGAGAATAGATGCACAAAGGCCTCTTGCCATTGCAAACAAACTCCAGATGCATTGGGCTTTGCAAGCAGCTGCCTTGAAATGCAGAGCCATTTCTTCAGCCTTTCTCACTAAATGGTAATACATCATTCCTGTAAACTTTCAAAAAGCTTAATTCAGGAGGAAGTAAAATTAAATTTACAAAATAAAGAAATATACAAAAATTAAGAACTTACTCAAAGAAAGCGTGAAATTCAAAGTTGGTAGACATGTTAATACACAGATAAGAACCATTCCTCCAGAAATACAAATTGCATAATTAAAAATAGAAAAATCAAAGGAAAGAAATCAGGTGACTATGTTCCTTACAGTGGTAATGGATAACCTCTTTATGAGAAACAGATGCATCGGGAAGTGTAAAAGAAAACAGATGTCCCTCCACAGCTCAGACTGCAGCATGGAAATCAGTGTGTCTCCTTAGGAGGTAAATATGCACACCCATGGTACATTTATTTGGCTCAAGTGGTCTGCATTGAGTTGTCTAAATGTAAAATGGCAAATTTCAATTATATTTGTACAATTCTAAATGGTAAAAACATTGGGTACAGCTCCTGTCTTGGAGACTGAGTTTTTCATAGTTACTGATTGCCAGGTTAAAATCTCCACTGCTCTCCACGGTCTTCTTTCTTCCTCTGTCCTTCATGTCACACATAAATATCCTCTGGGAGACAAGTCCACAGTGAAAAAAAAATTGAATCAACCACAAGCATGGCTCTCTGAATTGTAGAACAATAAGTGAATCTCTGGAAGAGATACTCTCAAGAGCTAGGTACATTGGGGAGAAAAAATGTGGGAGCCAAGAACCAGGTCAGCAGAGGCACCACAAAGGGTATCTTGGTTAAGTTTCAGTGACCTAGAAATGGGCTTATTTCTGCATATTAATTAATTTGGAATAACTTTAGAAAAATGAACTCTGGGGTCAAGGGAATGAACTGTTTTTATAAAACTCCATGGGTGAGCTATCAGTCTCACAGAAGTGATCCAAAGATCACTAGCTGGACCAGCAGCATTAGCAGTATGTAAGAAGGAGGCTCATATATAATATGAAATATAAATTCATGATAAAGGGAAAGAAGGTTCATTCTTCATGTCCCATTGACTCAGTAGCCCCACTGTGTATGGCTTGTGATCAGCTATTCCAGATGGTCGAGTCAGATAAAACGGACAAGATTGATATTAAAATGTTCTTTCTCTCCTTTGCCTTCGGAAGGTAGGAGTTGAATCAAAGAAAGCTTTCTGGAAATTGTTGGCCCTGGGGTGCATTCCAGCACAGTCATGTGACTGAGAGTGCCAAGCACTTCCCAAAATCATGGACTGTAAATGATAGCCTGATTCTCTAAGTAGGTAAACTACACTGCCTATCATTGCTACCACTAATGGGTTTTCAAACTCCATCTCTGCCTTTTCATTGCAAACTATTCAAAACTATGCTGATTCACCTTAAGTGACTTCCCCTTCTTATTCATGTGTGTGATGTACTCTGTGTTTATTCTAAGGACATTCCTTACACCCACTACTGCCTTTTAGAAAATCAGAAAATATTTGTGTAACTATCTGAATCTACTTTAGCATCCATCATGGGATTAAAGAGAGTTTTGGCCTGGTGAATACATACTGAATTGAATAAATTAAATACTAATTCCAAAGACATACTGATTGCAGCACTTAGAAAGCATACAAAAGCACTTATATGTTTTCAATGAAGATATATATGGGAGAGTTTATACGTGTTTAAGATAAATAAACTATGACATGATTCTGCCTACATATGCAACTTCTTCTATAGACACCCAATTTGAATAACAGACATGGTCATGCATCAGAAAATAAGTGGATCAAACTCATTTAAAGACAAAATTTAATTTGCTGGTAGTTCTCTAAATTTGAAAGCCAATGTAGTTATCTTAAGACAAGGTAATTAGGAAAGGGATTAATAGCTTTAATGATATATTTGCAGGGGTGGTGTTGGGTAGGAATTATTCCGCTGAAAAGCTGTAAGTGAAATCAAAAAGGTATTCATTCACCTTTAAAAAGTCATCTTGAATATTGATTTTCAGAACAGTAAACTGTATAATTTTCTTCAAATTTAATTATAATGACCATATTCATCTCTGTGAGAAATTCTAGCACTGTATTACAATAATCAGATACAATGAAACGGTTCTGATCTTCTCCAAAGTAATAATATGAAAGCCTTTCCTTGGAATACTTCTGATTTTTTTTCTTTCTCATTTAAACCATAGTGTACTTGGCTTTGTCCTCCTACTATAATCTTCTTCCTTGACAAGATGCCAACTCTAGTTGTTTAGGAACCTCTGGAGACATGATGCAGGAGGTATATAGGAATTAACTATGCTCAAAGAAACTGTTAAGGGCGGGACAATAGAAAGATGATTAATTGCTGTTCTAACAGACTTCAGCTTCTTTGGCCATTAGGCTGTCTTTAGAAGAGTTATGCTGTTAATTTTGGCATCGTGAAGACCCAATAAACATTGCAGATAAATGTGGGCTAGAATTCACCACCTTAAATTCACTGCATAATCATGAAACTACCTGACACACCAGTTATTAGACTAACCTGCCTGAAAAATTATATACAAGAATGCACCTGCCTTCAGAAATGACAGTAAACATGGGGACACCACGAGTAGCCATATACAGGACAAAGTCTGAATGCCCTCGTTTCCATGTTTGTCTTTTCATGGAAAAAGGAGATTATTATGAGTCACATGTATTTTAAAAATCTCCACACATAAATTATACATTAAAGAAAAGTAGCAAGAAAAATATGCATTGTTCCTTTTTGAAGACATGGAAATTCAGAATGTGCTTATGACTAAGGTCATTTTCTGCTATTAAACATTTATCAAACGCATGCATAATAAGTGTAGTTACATATGGTGAACCTTTATTAGACTAGAAAATGAGTCCTGAAAAACATTTTAATTAAACACTATTTTAATTTTCTTTTAAAATATAGACAACAAAACTGATAATCTGGTACTAATTTTATCCCTGGTAACAACGTTGCAACCAGCTTTCAACAGCGTATGCACAACCTGGTGCTAGATTTGAATTTCAGTTAATAAATCAAAATATATTGCATCTGTGCAATAGTGGTGCCCAACCTAGGTTGTAATCAACAGCTGACTAATTGGCAATAAGATCCGCTCAGAGGCAGGGAACCCTTGACTGCTATGGGGACCCAAGGCAACCTTGAATGGGGACCAAAAATGCCATCTCCAAGGGGAAGTCCTCACTAACCATAGGCCTTCCGAAAAGCTACACCCTTCAAATGCTCACGAAACTAGCAATATTTGTCTTAATTAACCAATAATAACTTCACTCTCTGCTGGAGACTCTGTATTTTTTTAACTACCAAAAAGACATAGCTTTATTCTATAATTTAAATTTCATTTTGTTCAATTACATATTAATTATTACCCAGAAAAAAAATCACATGGTTTAGAATGTGCTTACTTCAGCATTTGCCTTTTGATTACACAACTTGGTGTGCTTCATTTTCAATTACAGATACATTTAGGTTCAAAATCTGCCACTTTACACATGACATTCTATTGGTCTTCTCTTGATTTTTTTTTTTACTGTATTCTTGCCATACTGCAGGTTATTTCTTCTTTACCCATTTCTTTTTTTTGTTTTGTTTTAAAATATATGTTTATTGTCCATAATGAGTTACATTATTTAGTGGGCAAATAATGAGTTGTTATCCCAAATTCCCCAATTCCCCACTCCCCATCCCGGATCAGCTGGATATCCTCCTCCGTGGGCTGTCTGTATTAGTCCTTGTGGCAGGGGATCCTGGATATCCTAGTACTCAGCCTGGTCTTCCTGGCCCAAGTGTGTTGTTACTGATGGGTGCCATGCCTCCGGACAGTCTCCCCCACCACGGCTCTCACAATCTTTCTGCCCCCTCTTCCGCTCAGTTCCCTGAGTCGTGGTGGGTGAGTATTAAGGCCGCTTCAATGTTGTGAGCTTAGGGGTCTTTATAACCACAGCCATTCAATCAACATAGGATAGACCAATGAGTCTGTTTATATTTTTCATCAACTAGAACTAGAACTCCATCAAAGGGACCTGATTTGACAGGGGACACCCAAGCAGGAGATGATCCACTTCAAACTCACCATGTAGAGCCCTAACACAACCTCCAAGGAAGTGGGATGACTAGCAAAAGAGCCATTTCCACAGCGATGCAGATAACCTAGGGAAGGATAATGGAGAGAGGCACCAAGGGTGCCCAAAATTGTCCAAAACACAAATCCAGAGACTCTTAAAAGCCTAATAACTATGCAAAATTTAAACTCACCCACCATGACCCAGGGAAATTTGTGGAAGAGGTGTTGGAAGGAATGTAAGAGCCATGGAGAGGGAGGGGGATATCTAATGCATAAAAGGGAATGCCATCTGGTTTTAATGGTTTTCTCTAATAACTTAAGATACTGAACATATTGTTTTGTTAACATATATAATTTTATTCCAATAAAAACATTTAAAATGTATGACTATCAAAATCAAGTCAGACATCATGATCACTGGATGAACAAATCAATACTATTTAGTAATAATTGCCCTCTTCTACTAAAGCTAGGGACTTCAACACACATGTATACATACACTTGAATATCAGTTTCTGATACTCAGCTCTATGTCAGGAATCTTGCCATCACTTTTTTGTCCATTTCAGGGCATTTTGTTTCATTTTTCTTCATTCTTTTAATAACACCTAAATCATCTTAGAAAAAGTGAACTTCTACAGAAGATACAGCCAGTGTGTTTGAGATGGTCTTTATCTGTTTCCACATTAGCTTGTCTGTGTTTGGTTTCAGAAGCCCCAGATGAAATAACCAGTTTTCCATTTCTTCCTGATTCCAGCTTACTGACTTTAAAGAGTTTATATATACAGACACCTCTCAAAGAATACAAGATCAAATATATTTATGTTCTTTGACCCAAAGACAGCAAAGTTTTGTGGGTTTAGATTTTTATGGGTAGATTTTCCACAACCTATTTTTGCCAAGGAGTCTATAAAGTAACATCATTGAATCTGTCATCTTCTCTGACAAGATAACTAGAAAGCAAAATTGTGTGGACTAGCAAAGACTGTAGCTCACCCCTGGCTCAGTGAATTTCACACAGAGCAGTTTAATCTGCTGGGTATCCAGCCCACTAATAAGGGGAAGCTATATCAGGGTTTAGAGTGTCTATTTTTTCCTTTTTTTGTTGATAAGTTTTGAACTTCTTGAGCTTCCGTTTAGGAATCCAATTTTCCCCCTTCAAACATCTTGGGTTTTCTTGGATGTAATTAGGATTATGTTGTCAGATCAAAGTTTTATGAGATACTTGATGATGTTTACCATAAGATCAAAGAAATTTCACTTTTTCAAAAGATTAACATTAACATATCACAAAAATGGAGGCATTGTTTTGCATCCAAAATCAATTACTCTCCCTGATAATATTGAACATACTAATAGTAAATGTGTTGTAAATATAGACATAGCTATATGCAACATTTCTAAATGTTATACAATAACTATAGCTTAATAGTTTATGATGATGGTTAGAGACTCTGAAATTAAACACATATAATATAAATCTTTCTTTTAGCCGATTACATGTGTAATATCTTTTTGGTTAATGTGTTTGTGCTACATGTATAGTATCATTGTTTCAAACTGAAATGATGACACTTTCACACGGTAGTTATAAAGTTTTAAATAATTAAGGAATTTTGAAATTGGGATTTTTTTTACTATGGAAAGGAAATAATTCTAATTTAGCATTTTGTAGAAAGGAGCTAAATTGTAGATTTTTTCTAACCAGAAAGAAAACCATACAGGACATTGACTATTCTCTCTCTCTTTCCCCCTCTCTCATTATGAGTACAGCCATATTGTAGCTCAGTGTGATGTAATATCTAAATTAGAGAGAAAAATGGTAGATTCTTCAAGTAACAAAAGAATTCTGAAAGGAGCAATGGGATATTCTACATCTAAGGAAACAATATCACATGTAAGATGAATTTTTATAATATAATATTGACAAAGCAAATAACTTCCAGTTAGGATTCCCCTGTGGTTCAGATGACAGGGAAGTTAGGTGCAGTGGGTGGGTGGATGAATAGTCAGCTGAACTCTGACCAAATCCCAATCCTGGCTGGATATCTTTGAGAAATGTCCATTTACTGAGTGCCTTTCAGATGGCAGGCTTTCGTGACTTAATGAAGAGAATATCAGGAGATGATGACTGAGAGCAAAACTGTAACTGGTGAATTATGGAGCAGGCAGATCAACAGAGGTAACTGGAATCCAGGAGAACAGGATAGAAATGACAAGAGCCATGCACTCATCCTTCCACACTCTCATCCTTTAGAATATTGGGAACATTGGGAAATTTGAATTTGCTAATCTGGTTTTTGTTTGTTTTTTGAGGTAGGGTCTTGCTGTAGTCCAGGCTGAGCTAGAATTTACTCTGTAGTCTCAAGGTGGCCTTGACCTAATGGCAATCCTTCTACTTCTCTTGCCTCCCAAGTGCTGAGATTCAAAGCCTGTGCCACCACCCCCAGCTATAATCTGTCCATAGTGGAGGAGAATCTGGAGAGAGGAGGATACTAAGGATAAAGGCAATTCTAGAATCTAGGCAGATGTGTGTAAACTCACATTACTCATATAAAAGAGTTGTCTCTTGTATAGTGAAACTTAAGTTCCATTCATTTTGAAATGAATCTCATGATTGCACAGCTGACCTGAAAAAAAAAATATGTTTGTCTCCATTGCTTTTTGCTTTGGTTATATGAGTGGTCTCCCAGTATGACACAAATAAAATCTTATCTCCACTTGAATTTTAAAATCCACTGATTTCTAACACTGGACATATAGACAAAATTAGAAAAGTTTCAAAGGATTTAATTAAAATTTGGCCATGAAAGAGCATTGAAGGAGTTCTTCATAGCGGTCATGACTGTGTTCTGACTGTGTGCAGAATGGGGCTCGGACTGCACTGTGATACAGTAACAGCAAAATCTATGCCAACCCTGGCTCAGTCAACATTTTCTCTTGGATGAGAAAAAGGTAGACACTATATTTTACTTTAGAATTTTTTTTCGGTAAATGGTTGAAGTATTTGAACTTTGCTAAAATGGATAAACATAGTCTACAAGAAGATGAAAGTATATATTTTGGATAACTAATATCAACACTTATCACAACAAATAATTTTAGAAAAATGTTCTTATCAGTATCTAAATTATATCTGTCATAAATATTTCTCATAAGTAAAAATAATAATCCCAGATTCATAAAGGGTTTAGTTTTCTCTTGTTTCCATTGGGATTTCCCTCCCTTTCCACTCCCTTTTCCTGGAATCTTTTGTTGTGATCACTGACATGATTCAAACCTTATGCATCTCAGCCTTTTGTCTAAGGCTCTTTGAAATCACTCTAGAATTCAAAGCCAGGGACTGTCATGCTAGGCAAGTGCTCTACCATTGAGCTCCACCATTGGTCTGTATTTTACCCCAGGACCTTAAATGTCTTAAATTCTTTTTCTATGAAAGGAGAGATAGAGATCAACAGTGTGTTAATTTCATAACAGCTCCGATTAAACATGTATGTGGTTTCTCATGTATCTCTATACTTATCATTTGTACTTACACATTTTATCTTTTTTCTAAGGATTGAGCATAAAGTGAAGATGAATGTTTTGGGAATTTTCTGATTTTAGGACAAAAAAACTGTTTCCTTAGAAATCCTGTCTCTTAGGAATTAGAAAGGTGGTAAAGCCGTGCGTAACATCTGTCTTTCAGAATTTGAGGTTTTCCATAATTTTTTTTTTATAAGAAAAGGGGCATGGGAGCAGTCTGCTTGACAAGGCATTTTGGAAGTGTTAGGATAGCATTAGCTGAGAAAGGATAGCTATCTGTCATCTTCGACTTCCAATACTGACCCTAGTGGGTATGCCAAAAGGGGGGAAAGTTACACCAAAAGCCCAGAAGTCTGGTCAGATTCTTGACATTTATACCCTCCTGTAGTTCTAGCAGTCAGAAACTAGTAGAGCCTTTCCATCCTGTATGGAAGACATTTGCAATCCTACACCTAACGCCACACATACAGTCAGATGCCCAGCACACAGAAGTGAGTTCCTTTGCTCTGATGGGCAGAAAGCTTTGTTTCCAGGGCTGAGTGAATCATCGTGCATAAGGCTGGAATAGTGTTGGGCACTTGGAAGAAGAGGGAAGAAAGAAACAGAAGCTAAAGAAACAATCAAAGGATGTCCAACTGTAGCCCCAGAACCTGTTGAATCATAGGTTAGAGTTACAGGAACTCCGACCAAAGCACACAGGTAACTTACATTTCTGTTTGCATAGTTTATTTTCAACTGAAGAAATGTGAAGTCATACAGAAAGCCAAAAAGTACAGAAAGCTTTTTGATACTTAAGTGACATCAGAGTTTTCTAGAGAATATTGGGTTATATTCAGCTTCGATTAGAATAGCTGATGGCAGGAAATTGCAAATAATTTATAGCAATTTTGAGACTATTTAGTGTGTGTTTTTAAAACTAATTGCTTGACTTGAAATTAACTAGGAAATTAGTATCATATTATAAAACAGTTGATTATGGTCTTGTGGTTTTTCTTCCTTTCATGAAAGAGATTTTGATGTCTTTTTTTTCTTTAAAGCACAGCTTTGTTTCTAGTTCATGTAAATATACTTCTGTTCAGCTGGCCAATAACTATCACAAATACTCTGATTCTACTTCCACTTTTTAAACCCAATATTTTTCTTGTCGTTTGATTTATAATGTATGTGATTCTTCACTATAGTATGGACTTTCTGCATTGACATTCTTTCCCACAAAGCAGTGACTTGGACTAGTGTCCTTCCAGCCCTCTTCCTCATCACAAAGATGAAAAATAATTAGGTCAGAATAATCTTTCAAATTTCCAAAAGTAAAACAGATATATTGTTTATGCCAATGAGAGTGATAGCAAAAATAAAATGAATGGACTTGGATGACCATCTGCGATCATAATATATCTATTTATGTAAAAAGGTTATGAATGTCCAGGTGGAAAAAAAATGAGTGTGTCCATACTGCAAAGATTTTGCTTGGATTTCATACTCAGTGAAATCGACTAAGAAATATTACAGATTTATACACTCAGAAAATAACTTTAACTTTGATCCAATTTAATTTCACCAACTAATTTAGGGATTATATTTTACATCCTTTGGAAAATGAATATGACCTGACCTGATGATTACCATATTATTAAGCCATCGCCAACATATAGAGCAATTAAGATAATTTAATAGTTTCTTGTTTGCTTCCCACCAGCTTTGAAATTCTTTAACAAAAGTCCTATACTCATTAACTAATTGGGTTGCAATGTTACAGGAGCCTCAAATTACATCTTAGTTTCATTCAAATGCTAATTAAAATGATAGACTTGTTAAAATTTAAAAGCAAGGTCAGGAGTTTAGAATGTAATAAGAAAAAAAAATTTCAACATTTCAACTTAATATTCCTGCAGTAGGCACTGACTTCCATCCTTGTAGGTGTGGTTTAAGACTTTCTAGTCTTCCTTAGTTTTCTGCAGGTTTGCTTATTGATCCTGCCTCTGCCTTGTATGGTTGACCAAACAGTTGAGAGTCAATGGGATGCCAATGAGATGATATAAAACCTCAAGTCTAAAACCATTGCATTCATTTTCACTATAATGAAAAGAATTATCATTCATGTATTGTCCAAGGAAACCCTCAAAACAAAAACAAAAACAAAATTTAAAAAAAGACCTTAACACAAGAAAATGCTATGGAAAGAGAGAAGCCAAGTGTCTTTTTCTAAAACTCTTTCTATGGTTTTACCAAGATTTCCTCAAACAAATCTAACTGGAACTCTATTCCAGTTCAGGATGTAAGAAATACATTTTCTTTGCAATCCCTTACTCGAGTTTGAGATTTTTCCCCCCTTTGGTTCTATTTTTCCTGTTGAAGTGAACACGTATATGTAAACTGAGTAAACTTTAAGAAATGTTCTATCAATTTTAATATTTTTCCCATGGCCCATCATGAAACAGCATCATTTCATAGAAATTACATGTAATTTTCTATACAATCACCCACAAACAAAAACTAAATAAATAAACTCAGAGGTATTTTCATGATACAGATTTATGTTACTGACTTTAGAATTTGATGAAAATGAACAAGACAGCATGAAATTCCTGATGACCTTTTTGAATAAAATGATATCTGCCATCCATTAATACTGTTCATAAATATCACTTTGAGTCTTTTTGCTAAATAATATCTTCTTTTTTGCATACACCACAATGGGTTTTCCCAGTATCTTCTTGCTGCATGTGTGGTTATTTCGCTTCAGAAGTATTAATAATAGAATTTCCATGATCGTTCATACACAAGTATAAATTCATACACAAGTGTAAATTTTCTATTTGTTATTTTTTTTCTTTTTTCTTCTTATTATTTTTACTCTTTCTTGGCCTTCTTTGGCTTGAACACTTTATCTGATTCTACTTTCTTTTTTCTTGTCTTAGAGAATGAATCATGCTATTTTATAAACAGTTATCTGATGCACAGGTTTTTATTGTTTTCATATTATCTGTTATATCAGTTAATATTAACCAAAGGAAATATATTTTATTTTAATATACTTACTATATCTCATTTCTATTTTAATTTTAAAAATAGTAACTATTTTTCTGACTTATTTCTTTTTTATAGTTAAATGATATTTTACTGTAGGCCATTTTCCAGGTGGGTAGTTTTTTTTTTTCTTTTATTCCTATTCACTTATATAACCATGATCACAACTTTGTAAATAATCTAATTAAAATATGTTTAGAATGCTGTAACAAAAGAAACCGATATCTTCTGTAATGCACATATACTCTACAAATACTACTTTTACTTACTACTATAAAACTAATTGAATCTGCACTTTGATATATTAGATGACTTATGGGATATAATTATGACCAATCTCTTTGTGTTTTTTATTGTTTTTTGAAATTTACTCTGCACTTTTCTTGTAAAAGAGGAAAAATTGGCTAGGCCCATAACTTTTATTACTCTTGTTAATGAAAGTTTTATAAAGATTGTCAATTACACAGTCTCTGCTTCTTCAAAACTATTGATTTGACTTGACATTAATGATATCTTACTACCCTCTGCTGTTTGGCCATTCTGTGCTTGGGAAGTCCAGAACATAGGACTTTGGAGTTTGGTAGGCTTGTACCTTCTTTTCCCACAGACATTGACTCTATTTTAGTACATGAAGCATCCAACCCTTCTATATTTGAAGAGCAAAGCAGTAACAAATGGCTTGTGGTTTCTTTTCTTCAGATATTGTTGGAGGACAGCCGTGCCTTCTCTGGATATCTTAAGTTTAACATATAATTTGGTGGTGTAAGTTTTCTGTGATCTGCACATAGGACATCTTACTCCTGTGAATGCTGTGAGAATGATGCTTTCTTTGTTGGTTATAGTTTACACCCCTTTCTATAGTCTCTGGCAGCTACCCATAACTCTACTATTTTTCTGCTGAGTTCTATTAACCTATTTAAATGGCCCTCCTCTAATGGGATCAAAGATAAAGCCATAATTTCTTGCCATGGTTTGTGAATGAACTCTGGTGCATGAAAACACTCTTGCATCTGTTCCTCTTTGTTGTATTTGACTTTTTTACTTTCAAAAGAAGTCATTCTTTTGCAGTTCTAAATATGATTCGTCAATCTTCTGTGCTATGTATTTTTTATATAAGTCAAATACCAGAACATCAGGTCATCTAAGCTCCATATATTAAGTATTAAGTATATTAAGTATTAAGTATATTAAGTATTAAGTATATTAAGTATCAGAAGCTTTTCATAGAATTCTTCTCCTTGGACCAGTGATAAAAAGCAAACATCTTCTACTTCTAACTCTTGATTTAAGTATATTCATGAAATTCGTCTCCCTACTCTTCCAATTTAGGATCCTCTTTCAGTAAGATATGAGTTAGGCTTATCAGGATTTGGATATTTTGTCCTTGGCATGCACTATAGCTTGGTATACCATTTAAAGTATAGTATTAACTTTTTAAGCACCTGATTAAATTAAATTTTTATTTATTCTTCTGATTTGTGTTTGTTTACAGTCTGCATTTGTCTTTCTCCTTCCTTTATTCTTCTGCTGTTGATTTCTCTCTTTTCTTCAGAGTAAAATAGTATCTTTACTTTTATGCATAATGAAAAAGGAATATGTTTTTGCTGTATCTTTTCCAAACTTTTTCTGTTCTGTAATTTCTCCCTCAGAATTCTCCAACATTTGCTCAAACTTTATTGAAACTATAATTTCTCTACTGATTTGGGGAGAGGAATCATCCTAGTTTACCTTTTCAAATCTGAGTCACAACCCAATTATGCATGAAGAACGCAGGGGGAGGGAGGGGTTGAGGACGGGAGGGAGGGGATGGCCTGTCCTCATCATCAGGCAGTGGTCTGATCATTTTCATCATTAAAGGTTTAACAGTTTCTATCATTGCATTTTTGGCTGTTGTTTCCTGCCTTTCTCTTTGCATCCTGAAAATTAATGGCAATTCTTCATCTGGTTTCTCTACCTTCTTGTACCAGTCATTGATACTGAGTCATGTTAGAAGTCTTTTATTCAGACAGAGATGCCAGACCTTCCACTGGTGGTCTGCCCACACTGGGAACAGACAAGCTGAGAGTCCTAGTCCATACTGGCAGCCAACATCTATCTGATCGCATGCTGTTTGCACCTCCCTTCTCATTCCTGATATTCCTGATTCAGGGAAGATGTCCCGCATGGTTCTCTGGAGTTCAGTTCCTTTTGGAATCCTGCAGAACACATTATGGGTTTCGTTTATTATATATCCAGAAACTTGTTTTGAAGTCATCCTAACTGCATTCATCTCCAGAATGTTTCCCATTTCCAAGTAAATACAGGAAATACATAGGCAGGAACTCTTTACATCTATTTCTGTCTCTCTTACACACACACACACACACACACGATATTCTGATTCTGGCACATTTTGGGTGGTTTGACTTTCTATAAATTCTTGTAGACGTGATTCTCCTAGTCTCTAGCCCTCAACTTATTTCCCTTTACTGTGACCACCTTCTCTTAGTACTATGTTGGCTTTTCAGAAGACAAATTACAGGAGAATTTAGAAACTGACAGACGTTGTGATGAATACTGCATAAGGTTAGAGTTACCAGTTGAAATTCAAAATAAATGCCAGGATGAAACTGCATTTCAGATAACCATATTTATAATAAAAATACATCTTATTTTTCTGAAATTCAAATTTAAGCAGTCATTCCTAATTTTGTTTGCTAAATATGGCAGTCTTATGTCAAGGACAACAGTTCAAGAGCAGTGCCCATATTGAAAAATATGCTGTCCCCTGGTGCTCATGCTGAAGAGTCTGCTGTCCCCTGGTGCCCGTGCTGAAGAATATGATGCCCCTGGTACCTTGCTGGCTCATGGTGTCCAGGCCACCAGGAAAGGGGAGAATGATTTCCCCATCTCCCTCCATTGTTGTTAGGACAATGGGGGAATGAATCCCATGTGGAAGCCAGGATGAGTAAGACCCAGGCTCAGAAGGCTCTGGAAGTCCTCATAGAGAGGATACAGAGAGAATCTTAAGAGCAGTACAGACAAGACTAGGCAAGGACCATGTTTAAAAATAATGTGATCCATTAAAAGCCACAGGAGACATGTTGATAAACATTGAACATCTAGTTCCAGATATGAACTGACTAATGAGGTGTTAGTTTTTCATTGCTGTGACCAAACATATGAAAAAAACAACAACCAATATAAATGAATATTATTTTTGCTCATGATTTGAAGATGTTTCTGTCCCTGGTACACTAGCTCCATGATTCTGCCTGAGGTGCAGCACAGCATCCTGGTAGACCATTGTGGTCGAGGAAAAATAATCTCCCAGGTGAGCCAGGTATCAGGGAGAAAATGGGGGGGGGGTTGTGCAAAACAGAAACCTTGGACCTATTCCAAGTCATTTCCTAAGCCCTATCTTCTTAAGTTTCTATAGCCTCCTCAAATACCACCATTGGCTGGAGACCATTCCTTTAATTTAGGCTATCAGGGACACTACATATGTAATCAATATCATGAGTGTTCTCCATGATGAGCTTCATGAACACTCTGAATTATTGAGGATTTCTAGACATTTTATGGTAATATGCTTTGGATAATCATATAAATGATCCGTACCTAATATTGCTATTAGAAATATTTTGTACAAATTATGGGAATGTAAATTTGGCAATGTGTATCTAAAATTTAAATATAGCTAATTCTGAATTCTGAAAGTCAATGAGTGGAAATATATTCTAAGATTTCTCTCTTAGTAAATTTGTTTTTACAAAGATTTATGTAAATGTAGGTGAGACTCTTCATGACTGCAAAACTCAAGTTAAATATAATGATAGATTATTTAAATGAATGAGGAATGCTGCATCTACATAGTGTTATGTTGACCACAGTCATGAAAAAAATGGATGGTCATGATACATAAAAACAATAACATGGTAGAATATTCACTCTCATCTTACTTTCGTTAGGGAAACGGCTGATGCACAGAAGCCTATAATGATTATAAAGAAAGATTGTTAGTTAATAGCTGAGGGATGAGATGATGGCTCGTTTTCACATTCTTCCTTATACAATGCTTCTAAATTAAGAATTTTTAACAGGTATGTTATGAGTAGGCTGACCACACCTCCCAGTAGGAGTGAGCAGCGAACCAAGAGAGGAGCACTTGTGTAATGGAGGAGCCTGGGCCTGGGGGGGGACAATCAACAGCTTTAAATTCGGCCAATTTTTCCACTTAGTGAGGGGGTCCCCTTGTCTGGAACCTGGGATCCAGGGCGTTAGGCACCGGATCCCGTACTTTTAGGCTCCCAAGACAAGATGCACTATGGGACCAATTGATAGGGAGGCTACTAAAAATCGAATCCTTGTAATCCAAAATTTTGTATAAATAAAAAAAGAAAAAAAAAGAATTTTTAACAGGTATGTAATAGTATTTACCTGTCTTCAACATACACTGGAATGAATTCTGACCAATTCCTGATGTTGAGTATGTATCACAGAGACTGAGACATAGACCATTCCCATCCCTTCAGTATGGCCCCCTGTGTCTTTAATAACCAGAAGCCAATGGAAACTACTGGCGAGATTTCTGTCCCTACAACATCATCTTTGTGTCGGATAGCTTTAAGTTTTCATGATGATTTTGAGGCACATTTGTGTTTCTGCTTAATGGCTTTTACTGATGAACCATGTTTCACTGCTTGGGTATTTCAGAATTGTTCTCTATGGTCCGGGGGCTGGATATCCAGTGTGTTTTCAGTGTAAGGCTTTCTTATGAATAAAGTTGATGTGATCAGTCCGACACACACTTTCTGTGTGGTTATTCGCTTTTGTTTTTTGAGACAGAATTTAGCTATGCTTCTAAGGCTGGCACCCAATTGTTATCCTCATGCCTCAGCCTCCCAAATGTTAGGATTGTGGGCATGTAGCCTCATGCCCAGCTATGAGCAGGGTTTTGATTGGGAAAATATATTCATCACTCTTGGGTAAATTCCTAGAAAATAGAAAGTCTGGTGTCTATGTGATCACAGACCTAGGTCCTGAAGTAGTTGTATTATTTTGTACTTTCATTAAAAAATGTATGGAAGTTAAGTTTATTTAATAGGCAATAAAATATTTCATGAAAAATGTTAGAGCTTCAGACTGATAGTACACATACAAAACCTATTAACAATATATGCCTAGATATGCTAGCTAATTGAATGATAGATGGTTCAGCTAATGAAGACTACATCAGAACAATTTCACATCTCCACAATAATTACTGAACTAGTAAGGTATGTTCGCCAGTTCTTAATAGCTTGTGTTTGATAATCAATGCACTACTATATCAAAGAGACACTTAGAAATGTCTGTTATTAGGGATAGTGGACATCAGAAGGAGAATTTCTCCTATCCTGAACCAATCAGGACTTTATCCTTTCTATTGCATGACTCATTAGAAGTGACTTCTGTCAGTCTAATTCTGATTTCTCAGCACCAAAGAACACAGCTAATGCTGGGAACTATTGTCTTTTGGCAAGTTCTTTACAATTTTCCTAAGCTTTTATTATAAAAATCATTACTACTTTGCTGCCTTGTTCTTTTCATCCATTTTCATTTGAAATTTTCATTTAACATATTAACCAGTCTTTTAAAATACTCATTGTCAAAAAATTAAGTTTAGACACAAATAAACTGTATGGATATAATTCACAATTAGACTTGACACTGTTTCTATGACCTCCCATGGTATCTTCAGTTTCAAAATGGAAAGAAAATAGTAATTTCCCTATGCCTGGTTTATTTCATTTTTTAGTACCTTATTTATTTGAGGTTGCTGTTTTCCTGTATTTAGTGATCTGTTACATTTCATGATCTCGTTTGCAGAATAAAATCAGTACAAAAAGAGCAATGTCTTTCTTATTTCAGTTTCCAGATATGATACTTTGCTTATTATACACTAAATATTGCTTTGAAGTTAATCATAGTCATCTTACAATGACTTTGAAAGGTCACTCTACCCAGGCTTCTGCCTGTAATCAGCATCGTTCCTAACTTCTGGAGGTTATGAAGCAAAAATAATTCTTAGAAACAAATGAAACTATCACATATAACCAAAAACTTGCCCTCTAATCACCAACTAGGCTCTGGTTGTATAAATTACTTTTACTGAGTCCCGTATTAATTTTATTATTGCTGTCTCATTCTGTTGGATAGAATGCATACAGCTAACCTATTCAATAAAATTGCTTATAGATGTAGATTTTTTATGCCTTTTAAAATGTTAATGCATGGCTTGTTAAATGTTAAAGTGGTAAATAGCTTCTAGGATCTCTTATGTACTAAATTTCATTTTGTAACCCTCAGCATTTAAGGAAAGAAGTCATAAGATATTTGTCAAGTTAGGAGTTTTATAAACTTGGTGATTTTATTATATTATTTTACAAAAGAAATTAGGGTAATTAGAGATGATGTCAGTGTCATAGGAAAACTGCCATGGAACAGAGCATTATCTTTAAAGAGATTATGGAGAAAAATGTTAGAAATATGAGAACTATGAATTTTAGCTATGGCCACAAACTGAGAATGGCTTTCTAGGTCATTCTACCAGATCTATGCTCACCTGTACCAGGCTATTTGCAGCTCCTGTTTACATTAAATATTTATTGTGGAAAAGTGCAGTGGTTTTTTTTTTTCATAAGGCATTTCTGCTCTTAGCACTGCATGTGCCATTCATGTCACAGTAGTACAATCCTAGAGTGAGTGAAATCAGCCTGGAGAACACACACACACACACACACACACACACACACACACACACACACACACAGAGAGAGAGACACACACGCATCCACACACACATATATAAAATTTAATATTGACTGCCAACATCATCATTGGAAGGCTTGCTTTAGATTTAGTTGTAGACTCTGAAAAAGTACAGATAGATTCAATCACTAATTGATATGGATGAGAAAGGAGCCCACATTCTGTGTATTTTTAAAAAGTGACCCAGTTATTTCTAATCTGTTTCCTACCAAAATAATCCCTCCAGCCCTTTGGATGAATAACCTATAAACCAGAATGTCAGTACCCAGCATGTTAAGGATTTATCCACATTGAAGAGTGATTGAAGAGTAACACCATGGGCCATTCCAGCCATCCCACCAAGGAGGGCCTTCAGTGGGTTGGGGGCAGGGAGGAGGGAAATGGGAGTACCATCAAAGACTTGTTCATGCAGTGTTTCTAATTAACAATAAATAAGTTAACCTAAAGCAGAAGTACAGAGACCCCCCTAAGACCTCAACAATATAGCAGCCTTAATACTCACCCACCATGACTCCGGGAACTGAGTGGAAGAGGGGGCAGAACGACTATAAGAGACATGGTGGGGGAGAACCGCCAGAGACATGGCCCCCCTCAGTAACAATATACAAAGGGGGTGGAACTGGGTTGACCCCCTAGGCTTCCCATAACCCCCTACCCCATGGACTGATCCAGACTGTCCATGGAGAAGGATATCCAACCGATTGGGGATAGGGAAGAGGGAAATTGGGGAAATGGGGATACCGATTCATTATTGGCACATTCAATGTATCTAAATACAGACAATAAAGAAAAAAATTTTAAAAAAAATTAAAAGAGTAGCTCTAAAATCAAGTTTGTTTTGACTCCTTAGCTAGGCACAAGGTAAAGAATAGGCTGTTTTAGGGCTGGAGAGATGGCTCAGCGGTTAAGGCACTTGCCTCCAGAGCCTAAAGCCCCAGGTTCAATTCCCCAAGACCCACATATGCCAGACCCACAGGTGGTGGCCCTGGTTCTCTCCTCTCTCTCTCTCTCTCTCTCTCTCTCTCTCTCTCTCTCTCTCTCTCTCTCTCTGCTTGAAAATGAATAAATAAAATATTTTAAGAAAAAATAGGCTGTTTTAGCTACAGTCATGAATCAGAGCGGCTGAACACTGGCATCTTCCTAATTATGGGTGCTTTTATGCAAAGCATGATGTGTAATCCCATGGTTTCAAATGTTTTGTTGTGGCAAACATAACCCACAGTAAACTACAGGCATTTA
>PVHP010020212.1:0-29000 GCA_004024765.1 Zapus hudsonius | reverse complement strand
TGTGGGGACAGATATGTACCAGGCTGAGCCTAGGTGTCTTAGCTTCCAGATGCTGTTGAAGCTGGAACCTTAAGAAAGTCAATGGATATCCTGCAAACTCAGCTGACAATCGTCAGGGAACTCTCAGCAAAAGCCCATTTCTCATGGTGTCATCTAAATGCCTGTGCCAAGCCCCTTTCTCCTTTCTATACTTACAACCTCCTAACCTCCTTAGCGGGTCTCCATTGCCCACCCTGTCTCCACGACCTGTCCTCCACTGAGTCCTAGCAGCTCCCCAGTGCTCTTCTGTTTTCTCCCAGAACAATCTTTCTGGGATGGAGTTATTAACACCTTCTGTGCTGTCTGTTTCAGGGTGGGACACAAGAAAGAGGAAAGCAGGACAAAAGGCATGGGGCTCATTAGCTGTCAACCAGGGCGATGATTTCATGAAATCTGATGTCCCTGCAGAAGCTCCTGCAACATACCAGACAAGCAGCAAGCAAAGAAAGCCTGGGGCACTGGGGCCAGGCCTGATGTTGACCATCTGCTGGGGATTGGGGAACTGGCCAAGGCTAAGCCCCTGCCTCAGTTTCAGGAAGTGCTGTCCCAGTAAGGGTCTAGCTTGAGAATGGACCCCTCTTCAGACCTATACGAGGGGACTCACTCTGTTCTTGAGGGCTTTTGGAAATTGGATGACTCTGGGACATTCCCACTGCCTAAGATGAGATAAAGCTTTATCTAAAGGAGGAAAGATGAATTTGGGGTCTGAAACTACGGAAAGCAAAGAAGGGAAACAGTGGGAGGGTGGCCAGTGTCCACTTTTCAACTTTGGAGTTGCTTCATGGAAATGTTTAGAGTCTCTAGGCTCAGATCAAATGAAGGAAGGCAGTGTGGGCATGGTCCATGGCTCCTGTGAGCAGGGATGGTATCCTGAGTATTCAGAGATATACTAATAGAGCCTGTGATTTGAGGGGCCCTTTCATTCTAGAAAAATCCCTGTATGCCTTGTTCACCTTCCATCACAAACTGATCTAGTTCACCTCTAATTTCATTTCAGTTTAACAAACCTCTTCCTGAGAGGGATTAGGAGAAAGATCCTCCCCCACAGGTAGATAGGGTGTGGCCTCTGACCTCATGTCACTGTCAGAGACCACTCCCCACCCCTACCCCCAGCAAAACCTTTAAAAGCCATAGTTTAAGCTTGGGACACGTTTTTCTTTTTACTGTCCTGACTGCTGGGCTGGAGGTGTGCCTGGCTGGGTGGTGAGTTGCACCCCTCCACCTCCCTCTGATCCTGAGATCAGAGAGAGGGGGGAAAGGGAGAATTTTGTCTTTATCATGTGTGTTATTTTTTTCCACTTTTTGGTGATTCTGTGCACTTTTGATGATGATTTATAAACCTCACAGACCACGTGGTGGTTGGGCTGCTCTCCCGATCCCATTCCCAATTCCCCTAAACTGACTCTAATCTAGAATAAACGTGTGTGATAAAAAATACTCTGTCAGAGTTGTCCAATTTATTGGCATTCTGAGACACAAACTCTGGGGAAGTGCAGTGATGAAAACCGGGGTGTGCACCCTTTGTGTCCACTCTCCGCCTACATTCCCATGGCAGCCATGTACAGAACTAGGAGTCCAGCCTCTCCCTAAGTTCACTTCATGCCACCCTTCTTGGAAACACACCCCTCACTTCCCATCACTACCAGCCTAACAGTTAAGCCTTGGGGCTCCTCTCCCTGACTGGAACTTTTAAATAATATTTTTATTTATTTGCAAGCCAAGAGAGATAGAAGGGGGACAGAGAAAATGGGCACACCAAAGCCTCCAGTTGATGCAAATGAACTCCAGATGCAGGTACTACTTTGTACATCTCACTCTGATCAGGCAGGTTGGGGCTCCCAATACTATGCTCATGAGTTCCTGAGTCTGTTCTTTTAGAGACATCCTAGCCTGTCCCTCCATGTTTGTGCAAACTCTCTCCCAGTAAGGCCTCATTTGCTGCTGTATCCCTGAGATGTAAGGAAGGACCTAACTCTGACTTTATTTGTGAGATGACAAGGATTCCCTGGGAGGAGGAGGTCTGAATTGAGCCACCTGTGGCACAGAGGCTGAGAAGGGTGGGCAAGGATGAGCCTTCATGAGGTGACCCAGTTGCAATGGGGTCAAGTGCAAGTTCCTTGCCTTGCCAGAAGTTCAGTCTGCTCATCTGTGAAATGGAAGTAGCTCTGTCTATCCAAACCTTCAAAGAGCTGGTATTAAGACAGATGGGGTGGTCACTAGGAAGGAATGCCTGTTATCATCATGTTCTCACTGAAATGGCCAGGCAGTAGCAGATACATTCAGATTTAGTGGTCAGTATCTCCATGTGCTAAAATACCCACAGGTGCTCTCGTGAACATCATTATGTTGTCTCACTGGATCTCCACCATGAACCAATGCAGTAAGGACTGGTGCCCTTCAGGGAAACATGAGACCCAGGGCACTTTGAGGCTTACTCAAGGTCAGTCAGCTAGAGCTTGGTAGGACTGGAGTTTGAGCCTAGGCACTTTGGGTGAAAATGGGGAGGAGGCTGCCCAGCTGTCCCTCATCCAGAGTGACTCAGCCATACTCTGTCCACTGACTTTGGCTGAAAGCACATCAAGGACCTGGTCCTGGAGCTTCCAAGCCACCACCATCTCTGAGCACTTGAAGAGGTAGAGCTTATATCAAAAGATATAATAAATCTGCTATCAGTCGAAAGATGGAAGACTTCAAAAAACAAGGAGGGCTGGAGAGATGGCTTTTTAACTTAAATATTTATTATTGGCTTCTGATCCATTTGAAATCAGGAAAGAGTTTGGCTTGACTTTTGTGAATTATTGTCTCTTTTAGTTCAGCAAACTATGATTTACCACCAGTAATGTAGTAGCATACCTCTTTTACTGCAGATAAACCAAAAACATTGTTATTTTACATGATTTGGGGGTCTGGAAAGATGGCTTAGCAGTTAAGATGTTTGCTTACAAAACAGAAGGACCAGAGTTCAATTCCCCAGTACCCACATAAAGCCAGATGCACAAGGTGGTGCATGTGTCTGGAGTTTGTTTGTTTGTTTGTTTTTGCAGTGGCTGGAGGCCCTGGCACATTCATTCTCTCTCTGAGTCTGCCTCTCTCTTTCTCTCTTTCTCTCTTTCTCTCTCTCTCTCTCATTCTCTGTAAAATTAATTAATTAATTAATGCAAAAATAAACATTTTTTTTTGCTTCTACAGAGCATTGTGGCTAAAAGAATTTGTTTCACTAAAGACACTAGGGCAGCCCTGGAGCCAGATTATGGGTTTACTCTTGGAACAGAGCCCCAGTACCCTGCTGACTTCATCAGAATTGCAGCAGCTTTGAAAGGAATGGAAATGAAGCTGTGTCTGTGCATTTGCTGTGGTCTCTGTTCTATGTTAAGTGGCATAAAAAGTCCTTTTGTTATCCCAGAGTCTATATCCACTAAAATCCTATGTACACACCCTTTATCAATATTTCAGGTTCATATCTAAGAGCTTTATGAAAGAGTACAACTATCCTAGTATTTATAAACAGCATTAAGAATTAAAGCACTTGCACTTGGGAGACTGAGGCAGGAAGATTATGTGTACCAGACCAGCCTGAACAACATAATGAATCATATCCCAAAATAAATGAGTAAATAAAATATTAATGTGTAAATGTAATTTAGAAGGCAGAAGACCTGTTGTGCTTTATTTCATTACAAATCAATGAGCTCATGAAACAGGCTTGATAAATAAGCGTCATGTACAGACAATCTCCTTCTGAGACATTAAATCATGATGAACTGCCACTGAGCTGTTACAGCTATAATTCTACTTAATCCCTCAATAAACATGACTATTGCCACTTTCTCGTTGTGCTAAAACTTCTAGAAGTCAACCTGTACACACCAGCCTGATCTTAAAGCCTGATCTTGGATCCCTAACAGACTGGAATTTGTCTGCATCACTTCCTGCCCAGTCACCGCCAATCCTAATCGTCCTTTGCACAGGGTCCTACCTCAAGAGCATTTGTTCCTATTAGCTTTTGTGCATTCCATTCCACAGTCTCAGTATTTCTACCTTGGACAACTGGAAACCTTCCTAAACTCCTCACTGCCTATATCACTTCCATTTTATGCACAACTGCCAGATTTATTTTCCCTCAGTACTTCCAGAGATGCTGCTCTATTCAAAACCATGGCTTAAAAGCAAATAATCCCAACATGAAAAATTAAAATCGGTATCTATAATTCATAAATGGGCAATCAATTTTTAGGTCTCTTATATTTCCATTTTCCTTTCTTCTTTTTTTCATTTTAAAACTAGCTAGGAGAGTAAATGTCAATTGTCAACCTTTACATTCCTAGTAACTCATGATAAGAGCATGGTGATAATTATATACCATAAACTATATCTACTATAATTTTCTTCAGTGCCCTGTTTAATGCATTTAGCATTAAATATTATTTGTCTTCTAGTAATGTGAAAAATAGTTTATTAAAGCTATTGGGTAGTTATAAATATTTGGATATCAAATATAATTCTTAGCTATTTTTTACTTTTACTGTTGTTTTCCCAAATACTCTGTTACAATCATTATCTTAAAAATTCAAGTTCTAATTTAAAAATTAAAATTTTATTTAAAATTCTATCTATGGGTATCGGAGCAGTAAGATCTGTTGAACAGCCTCTGGCTTCCATACAACCAATTAAACAAGAGGGCTGCTTATCTTTGCATTCTACAGCATAATCTTCATTTTTTCATAGAACTTTAGTAATTCCTAATGCATTTTGACAGCACACATTCTCCTTATCAGACTCTGAGATTTCATCATGATAAACCCATTGAATATGCAAAGATTCATAAGACAAAAATTCATGTAATCCACCCACTCTACTGCACACATCAGTTTGGTTGTAATCATGGGCCTGGCCAGGAGCTGTGGCTCACTCCCAATTGCTGCCCAACATCATAGAATAGCATAAGAGCACACATTGCCACCCCAGGGGACCAGCAAAGCTCCCAGTGCCATTCACACTGAAGGTATACCAGTTTTGCACCATCACACAGTTGAAAAGACATAAGCTGAAAATCACTGTAAGTCAGAGACCATCTGTGTTTGTACCTTTGACAAAAAAGAAATTGTAACAAGATTGACTCTCAAGTCCATTTTAACTGGATTTGAGAGTGAATCACCCCTCTCCCTTAAGTCAAACAGTGCTGTCTAAACCACTGTAGATTTATAAGACATCATAAATTGCAAAACTACAACATGCTAAAGAAAATAATACAAATGCAAGAATAACTACCATTTGTGCTGTTGATTAAACAGTTGGGGGAACTTCTCTAATGGTTTAATAACTTTTGGTATTAAAATTAAAGATAGAAAAAACATGAAAAGCAATGATCATTCAACACTACTAAGTGATCTCTAATATCTTCTGGACACAAAACTGACTGACATTGACCATAAAGTAACAATAGTTTGAATCTTTTCTTCTGAAAGAGAATCATATAATGATGTGTGTCATTTGAAATAGTTACCATTATGGTGTGGCCCAAGAGGTAGCTGAAGTTAAAAAACCCAAAAGTATCACCTTCTTCAGATTCCGTGCAGATCTCACTCACAATCAGTGAGTAATACGTATACTTATAATACGTATAATGTCAGCAAAATGTTAGTCCTGGGTTGAAGCTAAATCTTGAGAGAAACTTCATACAGAATTGTTTGCCTGAGCTTTTCCTAGTTGATCGACTTTAACTGTCCAGAGGATGGATGGATGTCATAGCACTTTCTTCCATACAGTGTTCTCCTCCTCAGTGAATTAGAACAAAGCTGGCTTCTCTGTTAGCAATATGACTGTGGTGGAAAAGTATTTGCATTGCTGGGACAAATAACTGAAATAAATATTTTAAAGAGGAAGAATTACTTTTGGTCCACAGTTTCAATCCATGACCAGCTTGCTCCACAGCTATGGCCCTTGGTAGGACAGAACATGATCACGGCAAGATCATGTGGTGGAACAAAATTGTTCTCATCATGGTCACGACATAGAGATGTTCAAGAGAAAAGTGGCAGGTGACAAGATGTGTCCTTCAAAGACGTGCCTCTCATGACACTTTCTCCAACTACGCCCAACTTCCTAACTATTCCATCATCTCCCAATAATGCCATGAATTTATTAATCTATCAATGAATTCATCCAATCATGAAGATGAAGGCCTCAGGAACCATCCGATAACTCCCCACAAGTCCATTAGTTGGCAACAAAGCCTCCAATGCATGAGTCTGATGGAACATTTCACAAGCAAACAACAACAGACTGTGAGCTTCATTTATTTATTTATAAAATGGAGAGAATGATGATGTACAGGATTATATTGTGAGGTTTAAGTAAGAACATATAAATCCAACATGTCAGGTGCAAAATATCATGGAAGGGAAAGAATGGTGGCGTTCATGTCAGCAGGAGTGCGTGACTAAGAGCTCTTCCTTGGTGGCTGTAATGGTTAAGTTTTCTTGTCAACTTGACCTTTCAAGTAATCCTGGGTGGGTCTCTGAGGATGTTTCCAGGAAGGCAGCCTCTCAGTAGAGGGCAGGATGTAAAGAAGCTCAAAGAAGCTAGAAGTAAACATCCTCTCCTGTGTGGACAGGGCAGGAAGGAAATGCCAGAGACTCAGGAAGCCATTAAGTCTGGATAGAACTGCAAGACCCCACCCTAGGGCTATATAAAGGTGAAAAAATTCTCTCCTTGCCCTCCTGCCTGTTTGCTGTTTTGTGTGTGTGATGTTGGTGATGGGTTTCTCTCTCTGCTTGGACCTGTGAAAGAGGACCAGCCTCTTTCACTTTTATGGGACTTCCCATGGATCTGTAGCTTGAATAAATCATTTCCTACCTCCCATAAACTGTCTGGTTTGGAGATTCCTCCCAGCGGCATGTGGCTGACTACTACAGTGGCAAATTGGGAAGCAGAGAGCTCTTGAACAGAACTGGAGGCCAGTATAAACTTCAAACCCTTCCCTAACAGCCTACACCTACCAGATAGGCTGCATGTCCTAAAAGTTACACACACCCTTCAAATAACACCAACAGTTAGAAACCAAGTTCTCAAATTCATGAACCTGTTTGGGCATTTTAGATCCAAACCAGAATACTCTACTTTTGGCTGTTCTGAGACATAAACTAGCAGCTACTTACACACAAGCTCCCTCTTTTACCTCATTGAAATAACAATAAAAAGAGCTTCCACTGCTGTGCTACTGCATTTCTGTGTCCACACAAGCATTAGGAATTATCTTTTGTACAAACATGTCTTACTGAAAATACTGTGCAGTATGTAATTGTTCACAGGACACCCAACTCTTAGGAATCTGTCCCTGATTGGTTGTATTATAGAAAAAATGCAAACCTTATAACGGGTTCACAAACAAACAAATATATATATAGGAGGCTACTTGGGAAATTTCCTGTTATCTTGAAATATGACCAAAGAAAGGAACTGAAAACAATATATTAATTATCCTCATTTTCAGCTCTAAGAGTTGTCTGAATGTTTCCTTGTCATCGCCTCATAAGTTTCAACTTTCTTCATGCCGAAAGTATGTTGAATATATCTCTTTTTCTGCTCTTGGTATATTTCAGCTACTTCAGCAGACTGAGAATGCTGGAGTCTCCATCCTCAGAAAATATAAGAAGCTCGGGGGATGAAAGTCAATGGATGCATGCCTCATCTTTTCCTCTCTTACATACACAATTATGGGGCTTATTCCTTATTGTCTATAGATGGTTTCTGAGTGATTTAATACCCATTCTCTGTCACAAATAGTCCTACAAAACAGATTCTACACTTGAGATCATCCTTGTGCCAGACAGAAATAAGGATCCCACTGCTACTAGTGAGTCTGTGATAATCTTTGATATGCAGTAGCATCACACTTAGTAAGATTCTGACCTAAGGTGGACTGAAAAGACAAAAGGGCAAGAAAGCATTGGGCTTTGTGCTAGCTATGATACTTGAGTGGTGTGAGGGCAGTCGTAGATTTAAGGACTGTGGATTTTGATGCTTTTTAAAAATGCCTTTGCAGGTTTGGAAAGGGAAAGATGATACATGTAAGTCAGCTGACTATCAAATGTAGTCATTCTCTGAAAACTGCCCTATGGCAAAAACTAAAACGACTGCCATCCCATGGAGCAGTAGGACAAGCTGTGCTAGATCAAAACCCCAGTCTTACTTCTAAGTGTGCTTATAATGCAAAGGGAAAAAATCCAAAATCTTAACATGCATCCTTTGTAAAATCAGGACATAGGATACTGAGAAATGGGAGGAGGAGGCCTTGAGGGGAAAGTCTTAACTGCTGCCCTTCTAAGCAGTTCTCTTCCCTTTTCCTTGTCAGAGGAATATGCTGTGACCTCATGGATGCAGGAAATGTGCCTGTTTGGTGTGTGTCCACAACCATATGGTATTTCTTCCCTTTGCTTTTCCTCCAGAACAATCATTAGATCAGGTCTCGGCATAGCCAGAGAAGATTGTCTGTCTATCATGAAAAAGTGATTACACTGCAGGACAACATACAAGGAGGCTCAAGCTGACAGATAGGAGGAGATCTTGAAGGTGTTGACCCTGGTAGGCTGACTAGAAGCTCAATAAGAGAACAGTGACTGACTTGTAAGGATTTGCTAAAATTGAGTTTCTGTGATTAGACGAGATTGGGCATGCTCAAGGTGGTACAGCCATAAAGTTGAATTTCTAAAATTACCATAGCAGAATACTGAATTGGGGACCATAAGGATCGCTTGGGAAAGGATGCTGAAAAAATATGTAAAACTAAAGAAATCACACTGGACTGCACCAAGCATGCTCACTTCCATACAGCAATAAAGAGCTTAATATGAAGAGAGACACTGATATGTCTGAGAAGCTCAGGAGGATCATCTTGTTGAAGATTGTGCCTGTAAGAGATCCTACAATGGAACTTGGATCCCCATTTGAAATGAGAATGACAGAAACTTGTGATGATATTAGCTATGAGGTAGCATTTAGGCATCACAAGCAAAAGTAAACTTAATGCTTTCATGGCTAACAACAGAGAGAGGCTATAGGGGTCGAGGCACAAGCATTCGTGATGATAACTGACACAACACGTGGTGTTTCTGTGCATCAGATACATGGACAAAAAAATAGGGTGTATGTCCTTCCCTTCCACAATGGGAAAAAAAACAAGTGCTAACAATCAGAAGGCTAAAACATATTATCACAGAAAATCTTTCATCCCCCCCCTACTTCACAATGTAATGCAGGCCACAGATCCAAAGCCCATTAAGCAAATGTAGTCTGGGTCCCACGAAGAAAACCAGTGGGTATGTCTGCACTTCTCCACAAAAGGGGTCATGATGTAATTTACGAGAATAACTGTGCACTGTAGTAAGGAAGTTTTTAAGGACAAGAAGATACAGGAACTGAGCAGACATCACACCAAAGAAACCATAAAAGCATCGCAAGCCTCTATTTGGCAGTGGTATGGCTGGAAGGAAGCACATGGGAAATAACAGGGAGTCTGTGTCCCACACAGTCAGTTCAACAGAATGCGAATATATTTGGGAACATACTCTGATGTATAGACTTAGCACCTGGGTAAATATCACATTGGTTTTCCTAACCCATGAGATAAGAGCCAACATTTTATGAAAACCAGATGGAAGTCCATAAAACTATATTCCCAACCCCAATCTAGATAATGGACCAGAAATAACACCTGGTACTGGAAGAAATCACAGAAATTAATTTTATCAAATTAAAATGGTGGGTCCCATCACATCCCAATTTAGGTGCTATTTCCCAAATGACAAGACAATGGCAAAGACCACTGAAGACCGTAAGCTTAATTAAATGGAAGCCTGAAATATAGCTTGTTTAGAAGCAGCTTAATCTTGTAGGCTCAGGATGAGGATAAGACTCTAATAAGCAGACTCTTCTATATTTCCTTCAGTAAGGAATGCAGGAATATATATATATACACACACACATATACATACATATGAGGAAATGCGGGGATATATTCACTCCCTACCCTAGTAGAATGTTTTCTATAACATTTGATTCTATAAGAGGCTTGCTGTTTCTCACATTCCATAGAATATCATTCTGGTTGCTCCTTCTATCAGTAAGGCAAGCATCCTGTGTTGAAGGCTGTTAAGGATTTTGGCTATCACACCTGGTCATATTTCTCCATTACATTTAACTGGATACTCAGAAAGCTGTTTTCATTAAAACGTGATTTTCATCAATGTGCATGCTGGCCATATGACTCAGAAATTAAATGTTACTAAAGCTCTCTATAGCAATATCATATATAATCTCTGGGTCAATGGTACATGTTGGTACACATTGCAAAAATATACAATCCCACATCACAACCAAACTCAAAGATTTCCTAACTGATGAAACTGATGAAAATCACCTGTGGTTAGATGTCAGAAAAGGGCACTTACTTTATTTAAAATCCATCAGATAGTCTCCATTGTGACCATAAGAATCATGAGAATCATGACTCATCCTGTGGATGTCTCACCATCTCCTCTCAGTCACCTTGCTGCTTATGCATTGTCATAATCAACCACAGGCCACTGGGATGAATCTACAAACCAGACAGAGTTATGAAAGGAATTTATTGAAGCTACAGATCCAGGGGAAGTTCCATAATGGCAAAAGAGGCTAGCATCTTTCACAGGTCCAGGGAGGGAGGGAGGGAGAGAGAGAGAGAGAGAGAGAGAGAGAGAGAGAGAGAGAGAGAGAGAGAGAAGAGCCATCACCAACAGTATGCACACACACCAGCAAACAGACAGGGGAGGGAGGAGGTCTTGCAACCCTTTCCCAGGGTTGTTGATTTCCTGAGTCTCTGGAATTTCCTTTCTTCACTGCATCCCAGAAAGGGATATTCATTTCTAGCTCCCCTGGGCTTCCTTATATCCTGCCTCCTACTGAGATGGCTGCCTTCCTGTAAACAACCTCAGGGACACTCCCAAGATTACTAAAAAGATCAAGTTGACAACAAAACCTAACCATCACATGCAATGAGTCCATGAATGCAGTGTCTTGATGGCAGAACAAAAGCTCTGCAGTGAACCATGGCAGTGGCTCCTTCTCAATAAGGCTGATGTAATTTCTTCCTCTCCTATCAAACTTGTCAGCACCTGTGCTGGAACCACCCCTCTGGCACTGTCCCTTGAGAAGGCTAGGCAGCTAGATGGGCTAAAGGTGACTGCATGAGATCATTTATATGCTTATAGAGATAGTGATGAAACGTGACCAAATTAACCACTTACTACTCTGTTTCCCCACCTGCAATGTCTGTCAGAACCACCATTTAACACACTAGTTTCAAAGAAATTTGTACAACATTGCAAAAGGGAGGCCACCTTTACTGCAAAATAAGTGTAGCAAGGGGGGTGTGACAGTTAATCTTCACTCACTAGAAAGCATATCTCTGCATATGTATATGAAGGAAGACATTTGTAAGTTGGTTTAACTGAGGTGGGAAGACCCACCTTAAATCTTGAGGGGGTACTCAGACTAAGTAAATAAGGAAAGCAGAGCAAGGAAGCCTGATAATCATGAGCATTAGCGATCTTTCTGTCTCCAGCTTAGAGATGCCATGAGACTAGCTGCTTCCTGCTCCTGTTACTCTCATGGTTATGCTTTCCCATCCCTGAAGCTGTAAGCCAAAATAAACCCTTCCTTCCTTCACTTGTTTTTATTCAGTATTTTCAAAATATTACTTTATTATCCATAATTATATACACTGAATGAGCAAATAATGTGTTGATGTCCCCAATTCCCCAATTTCCCTTTTCCCTGTACCCAGTCAGCTGAGTATCCTCCTCTATGGGCAAACTGGGTCAGTCCATGGGGTAGGAGGTTATGGATAGCCTAGGAGTCAACCCAGTTCCACCCCCTTTGTATGTTGTTACTGAGGAGGGCCATGTCTCTGGATGTTCTTCTCCACCATGGCTGTTACAATCTTTCTGCCCCTCTTCTGCTCAGTTCCCTGAGTCATGGTGGGTGAGTATTAAGGCTGTTTTATTGTTGAGGTCTTAGGGGCCTCTGTACTTCTGCTTTAGGCTGTGTTGAAGATCTTTGGTGTCTGTCTCACTGGATTATCCTGGGTTGACTGATTGGCTATGGTTATAAGTCTCTTGCTTATCCCACCACTCTCTGTGGGGTTCCATGTGGAGCCTCCATGGTAGGTCTGGGGTGGCTCATCTCTTGCCAGGAAGTCTGCTATAGGCTTGTGGCTCATTGGTAGGGTTGGAAGAGCCACAGCTCTCTCACTGCCTTTTGAAAAATACAAACAGAATCTCCATCAGAGAGTGAGATCAGTATAGGTTAACTGAGATACACATTTCTGAATTGGCTCGATTCTATTTTTAGTAGCCTCTTTGTAAATCATTTGTAAACTGAATTTCTCTTTGCGGGCCCAGGATTTTGGTTCCCAATGCATTTCACCCTGAGTCCTCAGTTCCAGTTAAAGGCTCCCTGTCACCGAGTGGATTACTGGCCAAATTAAAAACTGTTGATTACCTCCCCCAGCCTTTGGTGCCTCCATTGCACAAGTGTTCATTTCTTGGTTCACAGCTCTCTGCCAGCAGGTAGTGTGCTAAGCCTACTCATGGCGGCAGACTGTGTTTCATATCAGTGGTCTTTGTTTACTCCAACTACAGATGAACAGTTTCCCCTGGCAGTTTATGCAGTACCTTCCAGCACTGCACTAACTACCATCCCAGGGCTGGTTATCATTCTGGACCTCCCAGGGACTCTCTGTGCTGATAGATGGCTTTCTGTGGTGTCTTCAGCAACAGGATCCTACCTCAGGCCTGGGATGGATATTCAAGAGCTTTGACAGAATCCTGTCTTGTTTTTAGGACCTCATGGGTCACTTTGGTCAATAGCTCAGAGAGGGAAGGAGCCAGTGACTGACCAGGAGTTGCCAGACTGATCAATTTTTCATGGGCTTAGACTCTCTCCCTTTCTATTCACGGCCCCTCTTGCCCACTGCTTGCTCATAAGGTTACATTATATACATGAGGATTTTATGATTTTGAACCAATTTTGGTTTAGCTTCATGTTTAAGTCATCCCTTCCCCCTCTCTACATTCCTTGCCCCTCTTTCACAAACTCTCACTTCTCTTGACTGGTTTGTGTAGTGTTTATGGTTAACCTGGTTAAGAACTGCATATGAGAGAGAATATGCAGCATTTGACTCTGTTCATTTGAGAGTTCTCTTAGTAAGATCTGCTCAAAGTCAGACCATTTTTCTCTAAATTTTGATATGTCATTTGTCCTTTCATTTGAGTAAAATTCCATCGTGTAAATGTACCACAGTTTTGTTATCCATTCCTTCATGTATGGGCATTTGGGTTAAATCCAATTCTTGGTTATTATGAATTGAGCTACTATAAACATAGATGCACAAATGTCTCTATGCTGAGATATGACAGCAATGAGAACAGTAACTAAGAGAAGGAGCATGTCCAGAGTATCTACCTAAAAGTTGTCAGCCAATAGTTTGCAAAAAAAAAAAAAAAAGAAAATCCACCAATATATTAATAGCTTGGTTAAACTGAGGTACTATTTTCTAGTTTTGTGATGCTATGTTCTAGTGTGCGTTATATGCAGGACACAATCTGGGAAATATGACCTTAGTATTTAGAATGTATACTTCCAGAAATAAAAAGGATTGAATGCTGCTAAGTTTCATGCAAGAGGCCTGCTTGAAGAATGTATGTTCTTATGTTCAAAACAGGTTCCTTTGGATTGGAAGTTTAGATTCTGAAAGGGGGAACTCATTCATCAGGAGACATAGTAGTGTTTCTACTGCACTGAAAGCTATGAGTGTTTCTCTGTCATTATGGGTAGGTACCTCACACCAGTAAGTGAGCAGGCAAAGAAGGGCTTTAAACAGGAGTTACCGCAATACTGCCAAACAAGTAAGGCAAGATGAAGACATTTAGACCCCTGAGTGTTCAACAGAATATTTATTCCTACTTTTATTATCAGAAATAACAAAAAAGTAATGTAGCATTCAATGTTCAAATAGATAAAGGCAGAAAAGAAAGATTGTATTTCTTGGAGATTCAGATTATATCACCTATAAAAAATAGACTGGATGAAGTGGAAGTCCAGAATAGATGGTTATTAGGGATAAGATACATAGCAATATCAGCCTTTGAGGAAATTGTAAAGGGACTGTAGCTGGCCTCAGTATTAGTTTAAATTTCATCTGGTACCCATGCAGAAAGTTCATTAATCTTTATATGACCCCACATTCTGCTTAGTTCCCAAATTTTCATTTTTCATGCAAACCTTTGCCTAAATGTCTGCTTGTAGTCAACCCTAAGCTCAAATATAGTATTTAATAAATAGACCTCTGCACAAGAATATCCAAATATGCTCATCTCATTCAGAAAAGTCCAGTGACTTAGTTCTAACCTTAAAGCCACACAATATCTTGTCCCTACATCTCACTCAGTAAAGTCCAATGACTTAGTCTTAACTTTAAAGCCACACCATTATATAGTCCCTACTATATTTCCTGTCTTTTCTCTGGTGTTTTATTGGTAATTTGGGATTTTATTGTATTCAATATATTTTATATTCTTGGTTAATTTCCTTTATTCTTTATTTAGAATTTATTTTTAATTGACCAAGCTAGACATATACTATGCTATACAATATGCTTTAAAATAAACACACACTTACTATGAATAAATATGCATCTATTTTATAGCTAGACAGTTATGTAACATATATATTACCCATATTATTATGATTTACCTGTCATGGAAACACTTCAAGTATGTTTTGTTTTGTTTTGTGTTTGGCAATTTTAAAGTCTACAATGTATTACCAATTACAGCCACCTATATATAGTATATATAGTTCTTTCGAGCTTATTCCTACTGTCAAATAGAAATTTTGTATGTTTTCATACACATTCCCCTAAATCAAGACCCAGGTAGCCACCATCTACTCAGCTTCCATGAAGTCAACATTTTTATATTTCACACTTAAGTAAAATAATAAGTTATTTATCTTTTTGTGTCACCCAGGTTCATCCACATTGTTACACATTGCAGATTTCCCTGGCTTTTCTACAGGAGACTAGTAGTCCACTGTGGTTATAATCACTTTTTCTTTAGCACTCACCCACACAGTTTGCAGTTTGAATCTGAATTATTTCTCAAAGGCTCATGTTTTGAGCATTTGTTTTCCAACTGGAAGTGTTCTTTCTTAAAGCTGTTTCCTACTTAGCAAAGTAGGTCAGCAAGGACAGGCCTTTGAAGGTTATACCTTGGCCATGGTTCCTGCTGTTTTCTATGGTTCCTAGGTGTGGTAGTTTGATTGAATGTCCCCCAATAGATTCAAAAGTGTATTAAAAGTTTTCTTCCAGCTGCCTAGCTGGAGGAGGTGTCACCTAGTCCTGGTCTTCTAGGCTCCAGCCCTAAGGTATTTCTGGATGTGAAATTACAACTATACATATGCAAAGAGCAGTCAGAGCTCAAGTCTGGCGATCCTGTTGTTTGTTAGTTGGAGTTTGCTTACTTGAGTTGCTGGTGATGGGTGTCTCTCTGCTTGGATCTGTGAAAGAGGGGCAGCCTCTTTCACCATTCTGGAACTTCCCCTGGATCTGTTATTTCAATAAATACATTCCTTCCAAAACTGCCTGGTTTGGAGACTCATCCCCGTGGCGTGTGGCTGACTATGACAGATTTGTTACCAGGAGTGGGGTGATATAGCTGAGATGAATCTGACTATGTGGATTTGGGTCTTCTAGAACTTGTGTCTTGGAGAGAATGGACATGGATTTGATACTTGCAACTGAAGATGCCTTCCAGAATGGTAACCCAAGTTTTATGGACTACTCTGATGCGAATTTAGAAATGCTAAGTGCAGAGAGAATTGCATTTGGAGGTTTGGCTTATGAACTTTCTAAGGGGAAGGAGAGACTTCAGAAAACGTTAATAGAACTCTATACCTAGACCAAAGGGTTGATGCGTCTTACTGCCCATGCCCAGAGAGTTTGACCAAGGTTGAATTTTAAAAATGGACTGTTGTGCTTGGCTGTGGATATAGAACTGAGAATTTAAGATTTAAAGTTGGAAAAACCTCAAAGCAAGTTTAACTTACTGGCACAGAGACTTTCTTTTGATTATGGCCCAACTGCTTTACATTTAAACAATGGAGAGATGTCAGATGGGGTTTCACCCAGGAAAGACTGAATGATGGACTGTGTAAACTCTTTGGAAAGGAAATACTGAAAGGAAGGAATCTGCTCTTGAAAGTCACATCTACTTTGTCCCTGAATTAACAACATGCTGTGTCCTGCATAGCTGGTATTGATTTTGGAAGTATAAGAAAAGTGTGCATGGAGTGGATCATGATGTGCACATGGTTCCTGGAGCTGCTGCTGAGATGTGGTATATGGAACAGGGCATGCAGTCCCAGATTGGCCAGTGAAGCCAATGGATGGTGAAATGTGGTTTGCAATGGAGACCCGAAGATGTTTTGGATATACCAGGACTGTGAGAGGGCTACCATGGAGTGCTGTTGGCCAGGGATGTAAGGTTTCCCAGCTACTCAGCCAAGCTGGAGAGACAAAATTGGAAAATTCAGAGACTGCTGGTCACTGGTTGAGCTATTGGACTTGAACTGCAGATGTAGGATGTTTGCTGATGTTTGTTGAGTTGGCATTGGCCCAGTCTTTCCTTGTTATGCCTCATAGCAGTTGGAAATGCTTACTCTGTGCCATTATATATATGTTCAAGGTTTGTAACATTTTGATTTTATTGACTCAAAATTAAAAGACAGACATAAATCTCAGATAAGACTTGTGACTTTGGAACAGCCTTAAAGTTAGTAAAGACTATGGGACCTTTAAAGTTGGACTGAACATAATATAGATAGTTATAAATCTATTGAGGGCCAAAGATGGATTGTGGTAGTTTAATTGAATGTCCCCCAAAAGATTCAAAAGTGTATTAAAAGGTTTCCTCCAGCTGCCTGGCTGGATGAGGTGTCACCTTGGCTTGGCCTCCTAGGCTCCAGCCCTAAGGTATTTCTGGGGTGGATGTGAATTTCTAGTTATACATATACAAAGAGCAGTCAGAGCTCAAGTCTGGAGTTCCTATCATTTTTTAGTTGGAGTTTGCTTGCTTGAGTTGCTGGTGATTTCTCTCTCTCTCTCTCTCTCTCTCTCTCTCTCTCTCTCTCTCTCTCTCTCTCTCTCTCTGTCTCTCTCTGCTTGGATTTATGAAAGGGAGCCAGCTTCTTTTGCAATTCTGGAACCCCTGAATCTGACATTTCAATAAACACTTTCCTCCCAAAACTGCCTGGTTTGCAGATTCATTCCAGCAGCATATGGCTGACTATGGCACTAGGTAACCATGATGTGAACAGCCTGCACCACATATTTCCACTGCCATTAACTTAGTTATCCCACCAGTTCATCATTACCACAATGGACTGAAGCTCTAAAACTGAGCAAAAGCAAATTTTGCCTTCCTTAAATTGTCTATGCCAGCAGTAGGCACAAGAGTTGGTCACAGCAATACAAAACAAGCAATACAGGGATTAGGAAGATTGCTCAGTGGTAAGGCACTTGTCTGCAAAGCCCAACAACCTGAGTTAGATTCCCCAGTACACACCTAAGGCCAAATGCACAAAGTGGTGCATGCATTTTTTGCAGTGGCTAGAGGCCCTAGTTTGCCCATTCTCTCTCTCTCTCTCTCTCTCTCTCTCTCTCTCTCTCTCTCTCTCTCTCTCTCTCTCTCTCTCCCCCCCCCCCCGGGTGTTGTGGCACTAGGGAGGCAGAGGTAGGAGGACTGTAGTGAGTTGGAGGCCAGCCTGAGATGACTACATAGTGAATTCCAGGTCGCCCTGTGCTAGAACAAGACCCTACCTCAAAAAAACTAGAAAAAAAAAGAACTAATATAGATACTTGCTTACTTAGCTTGATTTTTCCCTATAAGCTATTATAACTAACAGTGCAATGAACATGTGAATGTAGATATACACATTGAAAAACATAAAATATTGTTGAAAGAAATGTAAAAAGATCTCAATCAATGAAAAGGCACCACATTCCCCTGGGTTGGAAACTTAATGTTGTCAATATTGCAATTAAATTCACAACCTTAAAGCAGCCTTAATACTCATCCACCACGACTCAGGGAACTATGCGGATGAGGGGGCGGAAAGATTGTGAGAGCCGTGGTGGGGGAGACTCTCCAGAGGCATGGCCAGGAGAACCTGGCTGAATACTAGGCTATCCATGGTCCCCTGTCACAAGGACTGATCCAGACCACCCATGGAGGAGGTTATCCAGTGGAGGGGGGAGGGGAGGGCAGTGGGGAATTGGGGATAACAACTCATTGTTTGCCCACTAAATGTTGTAACTCATTATGGACAATAAAGAAAAAAAAAAAAAAGAAAAACGAGTTTCCTGATCTTACCTTTCCCCTTATTAAATGCAGTATTTTAATGTCAAAAAAAAAAAAAGAGTCAGGCCTGGGAGTCAGAGTTAGAAGGATCATTGTGAGTTCCAGGCCAGCCTGGATAGAACTTCAGTCTTCATTATAATCTTTTAGGAACAACATCATGTACATAGTCTGTTGTTGACCAAAACCTTCCTCTAGAGTGCATGATTGTACCCAGAAAGCATAAAAGCAGGACAAATGTCTATCATGTGGCTACTCTACCTCACAGATGCCTTGGGCCTTGTCTGCTGTCCATCCAGGTGAGATCAATGTAATCTTGCTTAATCAAAGAGAGAGGGGAGAATTGGACAAGGAGAGGGCAATTCCCATATCTTATGGTGACTGGCAGGTGATTTTAATTTATACACAATGTTTTATTTTACAGATATATTGTTTTTACATTTAAATGAGACCCACACTTCAATACAACTGGAACATTCAAATTAACAAAAACTGCCAGGTTTTGTTTTTCAGAAGAAACTGAAATCAGACTATAGAAATGACAGTTTTAATAAAATGAGAATACATGGATGTGAAAGTTACTCATGTGTGATCAGCTGTAATAAATACAAGAAGGAAAATTTCATGAACATTTTTAAATATTTTATTTATTCATTTTTCAAGCAGATATATATATATATATATATATATATATAGAGAGAGAGAGAGAGAGAGAGAACCAGGGTCACCACCTTGTGGGTCTGTCTTATGTGGGTACTGGGGAATTGAACCAGGGGCCTTAGGCACTGGAGGCAAGTGCCTTAACTGCTGAGCCATCTCTCCAGCCCTCCTTTATGTAAACAGTCAGGTGGTCTTATCACTGGGAGTCAAGGAGTCCACACCACTGCAGATTTGCTGCTGTGAACTGACTGGAGTAAGTTATAATCTCACTATTGTTTTGATTTGCATTTCCCTGATTATTAAGGATGATGGACATGTTCTTAAATGAGTAAAGGCTGCTTGGGTTTCCTCCTGTGTCAATTCTCTGTTGAGTTCAGTGCCCCATTTTGTGAGAGGGCTGTTTGATTTTTTATTATTTAACTTTTTGAGTTCATTCTAAGTCCTAGATATTAGACATCTGTCCGTGTTATAGCTGGCAATGATTATCTCCCAGTCTGATGGTGGTCTGTTGGTTCTGAGTATGGAATGTTTGTCTGTACAGAAGCTTTTGAGCTTAATGAGATCCCATTGGTTAAGCAATTGTTGTACTTCCTGGGCTACTGGAGGTTTGTTTAGGAAGGTTTTCTCTACTCCTATCTTGTGGAAAGTTCCTCCTACTTTTTCTCCCAGGGTTTTCAGAGTTTCAGGTCTTATGTACAGGTATTTGAGGCTGCAGTGTTGATATAGTGATCTGGGCACACCTTCCCTAAGATCTGGGCAAAGCTAGCAGGAAAAGTTTCTGGGTAAGGAAAAGTTCCTAGGTAATGTGCTTATGTCTTACTTTTGAACAAAATGTTTTCAAAATAAAATAATAATTAATATTTTTAAAACTTCAAGTAGAAAGCTTGATACAATGAGACATGCATATAATTTCAGCACTTGAGCAGCTGAAGTAGGAGGATTGCAACAAGTTCAAGTTCAGCCTCCATAGTGCTCTGCAGGCCATCTAGGACTTCAGAGCAAGATTTTCTCCCCAAAATATTACAAGTAGCAAAAGCATATGGAATTAAAAATAGCCCTACACCGTGTTTAAGCTATTATGATGAGTCAAAAAGTTAAATATTACAGTTAATAAGTAAAAATGGTATAATGAGCTAAAGTTAATATTTGTTCAAGAAAAGTATGTTTTAACAAATTCAACTTGGGTGTGGTGGTTCACTCCTTTAATCCTAGCATTCAGGATGCAGAGGTAGGAAGGTTGCTGTGAGTTTGAGGTCAGCCTGAGCCTACATAGTAAATTCCAGGTCAGCCTGGGCTAGAGCAAGACCCTACCTTGAGAAACCAAGAATAAATAAATAAAATAATTCAGTATAGCCCTAGAGTATTATAAAGTACACAATCTTGGGCAGTAGTGTCTTGGGCCTTGTCATTCACTCCCCACTAACAATGCCTTGCCAAGAACAGCTCTACAAACTTCAATCATGTTATATGCCTCATACAGATGGACAAATATTCTTTACCTTTTGTATCCCATTTTTGTCCTATCTTTTCAACAATTGACATGTAGGTACCATTATGCTATAATCATCTTCAATTTTAACACAATTATAACATAGTAGCCTAGGAGTAATACAGGTGTGTAATAGGTTATACTATCTAGGTTTCTGTGGCCCTGCCTCTGTCTACAAGTTTAATCTTGTGTAACTTTCCTATAATCTGCAATTCTTTTTTTATGAAAAGTAGAGATAACCCCAATTTCTCAAGCCTCATTTAAGAATTTTGTGTAGTAGTTTCCTTAATAATAACATAGCATGTTATATGCATAATAATATTAATTCTTTTCTTCTAAAAGGACCCAGAGGAAGGCAATAAGTTACAAACTAGTTCTCAAGTGATCGTAACTAAAGTCCCAAGACATAATCAGATGGAAACAAGTGTAAGGAAGCAAAGGAGGATCAAAGTTTGGGGAATAAATAACTGTAGAACAGGAAAGAAGTCTGAAATACACAGATGAGCAGAAATAAAAATCTTAGGGAAGGTGTGCCCAGGTGAGCAAAGCTAACAGGAAAAGTTCCTGGGTAAGTTAGACAGTCTTCAGTATACAGAGTAAGACTTTTTTTTAGGGTAGCTGGTATTGCAAAGAAGCTCAGTAATGGCCTCTAGGGTAAAGCAACTACTTGTTAGATTTGGGCATGAAAAGCCTGGCGCCTGTCACACGCCTTATTCATGACTGTGTCTTGAAAAGGACAGCTGAAGAATGACTGGGCATCAGGGTGTATTCAGGTGCCAGTAAAAGAATCTTATTTTAAATGACTTAAAATATAAACATACACTTGTTTACTTATCACAAGTCCAGAGGTGTATATGATTGGTTTAGAAACACTGATGCTCTCATGATTCTCATTGCTTTTCATCTTTTTAGAAAGCCATCTGCTTCATGCCAGCAATGTCCCCTGTCCACACAGTCACAAAATGGTTAGCTGTAGCTCCAAATATCATATAACAATCTCAAATAGGAACCAAGAAGGATGAAGGGAAAAATTGTTTATCATAATTTGCTCCCTTATTCTACTCTTTTCACAGTGCCCCCCAAAGATTACTCACCATGTATTGTATGTAGTCAGCCACACATTGCTGAGATGAACCTCCAAACCAGGCACAGTTCATGAGAGGAAGGTTTATTAAAGTTACACATCCAGGGGAAGTTCCACAATGGTGTAAAAGGCTGGTCTCCTGTTTCACAGTCCAAGCAGAGAGAGTAAAACTATCACCAATACAACAGCAAACAGGTTGGGGGGGTGAAAAGAGAAGCCCTTTATATAGCCTTAGGGCAGGGTCTTACAACCCTTCCCCAAACTTGGTGACCTCTGAAATTTCCTTCTTGCACTGCCCTCTCAGGAAGGGAAATTTGTTTCTAGCTCCCCTGAGCTTTCTTACATCCTGCCCCCTACTGAGAGGGCTGTCTTCCTGTAAACAACATCAGAGACCTACCCATCCAAGATGACTAAACAAGTCAAACTGTCAACAAAACTTAACCATCACACCATGTTTCAGTGACTTCCACTGTGGTCTCGTATTCACTCCTCAGCCCAAACTGTTGTTCTGGTCTTTGACCAGTCATGACTCCTTCCACAGAGTCACAGACATGGAAGCAGAAACAAAGCTGTAGTTTTCTAAATATGAAAGCTGCTGCTTCTGTGTGGTTTTGTAAATATCTTTCTTATGAATAAGTATATACATTGTATGATCAAATCTTGTGAATGTGTCCCCATTTCCTTCCTACCATCAGGGAAGTATGAAGGTGATCCAGGCATTGACCCTGCTTCTTTCTAAATCTACAGGTTTGTCTCTGTCTACAAGACAGAGCTCATTCTTCTCACACTAAAAAAAATTACTTATGCTACAGTTTGAATATGGTTTGTTCCCTCTGAAACTCATGTTGGAGAGCAATGCCAATGGTTATGTATTGGAAGGGTAGAAATTTAAACAGACTCTGGTGCTTAGAGGTGCATATCTAGGGAGGTGATTAGTAATCAATGGCGTTATCAGGGTGAATCTTCACAACTGAAAGCTGGCAACCCTGTAAGAAGAGGGAGAAGGACCAGAAGGAAAACACACTCATGCACGCACCACATCTCTGCCCTGTGATGCTCTGTGCCACTGCATAATCTATCCATGAGAATACAGGCCCCCAACCTTGGATCAAAACAGGGAGCTAAAAGAAACTTCTCTGTACCATAGGCAGCCTGCAGCATTGTGTCATTGGAACGGAAAATGAACTTAACTTACAAGGGTTTCTCATGTTAAGAGGACTAAAGAAGATAACATGGACTGGGAGATGATGGCTCAGCAAAGGTGCTTGCTTGCAAAGCCTGCTGGACAAGGTTTAGTTCCCCAGTACCTACATAAAGCCAGATGCACAAAGTGGCACATGCATCTGAAGTTTGTTGGCCACTAGTGTGGCCCTGGCATACACATAGTCTCTCTCTCTCTCCCCCCTTCTCTCCCTCACTCCCTCTTTTTCTCTCTCTGTGCAAATATATACATAAAATATTTATAAAAGGAAGATAAGGTATGTGAAAGTGCTCTGTAACCTGGTACATGAAAGGGTTCAGTTGTGCTTCTGTTGAATAATAGCAGGGCATTTGTTTTAGGTCTAGGCCATCCATAAGACAGCTGATGATTGATTGATGAGGAAAGGTACTGCATGAATCCATTATTAGGATTATTAGAACTTTTAGGAAATTTGACAAAGTGTGATTATTGATTAGCATACACTAAATAGCAAATCGGGTGGCCAGGAGTTTTTAAAAACATACTGTACCTACCTTTAAACTGTGCTACTTAAGACTTTACTGCATATCTGATATGGTATATGCCCCTTTAATCATTCCATGAAAGACAGAAAAGTCATGACTAAACCCCCACAGGAAAAAAAATTGTTGAAATCTTAGTAGGAGCAATTTTCAATGTATTGCAACTCTGAGTATTACATGCTTGAGTAACCCTGAGAACAAAACCCTATGCATGGATACACAGATAAGTACAAGTAGACAGACCAGATGTTATTGCAGCCTGTTCCCATCCCAGGAATGTTCTGTTACCTCTGCTTCCTGATACATCAACCCTGCAACTTGGCAGTGGTAGCACAAAAAACATTCAACGGCTGGAAGAATGATGCAACCATCTGATGGTACAGGGAGAAGAAAACCGTCCTTGGGAGCTGGCATCATTGATTTCTATGTCATACTATGTCTCTTGGAAATTGCTTTGTGAATTATTTATATGCTGTACTGGAATCAGAAATTTTCAGGTCAAGATGGTTGTGTAATGACTGAGGTCAGACTCTGTGCAGCGTGTAGGTGGGAATATAATCGGGGTGCCATGGTGACCCTAGGACCTTTGTCCTATTCCTGAGGCAATGAGCAGGTGAAGAAAAGGCCCAAAGGGCTAGGTCAGACTGTTCATTTTGATAATCATCTCTGTGCCTCAAGCTTTTTTCCTGCCTCTCCTCTCTCCAGATATCCGTGGATGGTCTCCCAGTTATTCACAACATGTAATTGATATTATCACCTTTCTCATCTGGTCATTATGCCTCTTCCATAATTATGGGTCTCCCTTTCTGTATACACTTTTATATTAGCCTTCCCTTGAGATACTGCAGTAAAGAAGGCCAGAAAGTAATTGTTGCTGCCTAAAAAGTAATTGTTGTTGGCAACTGATTTATGCCATGTATACAATATAGGAGGTGGGAAAATGATTAAATATGTTGAAAAGGGTACAAAGAACAACAGCAAAGGAGGAGAAAGAAACAGAAATGAAAGCAGAATGGAGTGCACAGTTCATGCAGATGCTTGGCAACATTGTGAGATTAAGCTGCAAGAAAGAAGGTGAGACTGGTGATAGTCGAGGAGGAGGTGAAAAATGTTAACACATTTTTATTTTAAGATGTGGTGCATAGTTAAGTAGTGAGGGCTGGGAGATGGCTCAAACAGTAAAGTCCTTGCTATGCAAGCATGAGGACCAGACTTCAATACCTAGCCACACATAAAAAAATCAGCAAGACACACCTGTATCCCCAGAGATGAAGAAGAAAAAGATAAGAATCTTGAGGGCTCGCAGATCAGCCAGTTTATGTAGAAAAAAGTAGTAGCTCCATGTTAAGTGTGAGACTGTCTCAAGGAGATAAGTGAAAGAGTGGCAAGAGAAGGGGTGTGGAGTTCAGGAGAGAGACCCCACATGATGCTGCATGCTCCTCTTTAACCCCTCCCATTCAGAGCTTCACCCTGCCTCCTGCAGGATGAACATGAGTGTTCTTGTTTGATTTTTTTTTCTTAAACATGTATGTACTTTTTTCTGGTGATTTTTTTGATCCTACACCCCAATACCCTAACAGCGGTTAGTGTTATTTCTTTAAAGGGGAATTATGACAGATAACTCCTTCAGGCAAGTTCCATAGACCCATCTCATTGAGTACAAGGTGTTTCTAGCTAGAGTTCAAACATAGGTGCTAAAACTGATTGGTCAGATATGGACCAACCAGCTGTCTCTCTGCTCACCTGGGGCAGGGAATACTCACTGCACAGAAAATTCTGTCTCTTTTTCCCTCACATGGCCTAGCAGAAGGGTGTTAGGTAAGGTCTCCCAGCCCCTCAATGTCTGTGGTGAGGGGCTGGATTTCTTTCCCACATGAACCTTTCCTTCTCATGATCTTTTCTTGTCCTACTTGTTTAGAGGAGCAGCATAGATTTTGTTGAAACCTCTTCCACATCTTCTCTCCACACATGGCTGGAGATCTCTGTAACTTCCCATTTTCCTTTAAATAAAGTCTCCCACTATACCTTACCCTTGGTAGTCTATAATTTTAATTCTTTATAGATAAAAATTCAGGTACTCTTTAAGTTCTGAGGTACACTGGAATTTGCTGGGTGTTATCTAAGAGCTGGAAGGCACTGCACAAGCTGCCAGGGGAAACTGATCAACAACAGCTGGAGTAAACAGAGACCACTGACATGAAACACAGTCTGCGGCCATGAGTAGGCTGACCACACCTCCTACTGGGAGAGAACAGTGAACCAAGAAAGGAGCACTTGTGCAATGGAGGAGCCTGGGCCTGGGGGAGACAATCAACAGCTTTTAAATTCGGCCAAATATTCCACTTAGTGATGGGGAGCCCTTGTCTGGAACTGGGGATTCAGGGTGCTAGGCACCAGATCCCGTACTATTAGGCTCCCAAGAAAAGATGTACTATGGGAGTGACTGACGGGGAGGCTACTAAAAATACAATCTAGGTAATCCAGTATGGTGTATATTTGTTAACCTATACTGATCTCACTCACCGATGTGTTTGTATTTTTCAGGATGTGGCCCAAATAACCCTACCAACTGACCACAGGCTGAAATCTGAGACCCTGGCAAGAGATGAGCCACCACAGTCATATCATGGAGGATCCACATGGAACCCTGCAGAGAATGATGGGATGAACAAGGGACCCACAGCCATAGCCATTCAATCAACACAGGATAAGCCAGTGAGATAGAAACCAACAATTTTCAACACAAAGACCCCTAAGGTCACAACATTAAAGCAGCCTTAATACTCATCCACCACAACTCAGGGAACTGAGCGGAAGAGGGGGCGGAAAGACTGTGAGAGCCGTGGTGGGGGAGACTATCCAGAGGCATGGCATCCTTCAGTAACAACATACTAGGGCCAGGAGAACCTGGCTGAATACTAGGCTATCCATGGTCCCCTGTCACAAGGACTGATCCAGACGACCCATGGAGGAGGATATCCAGCTGATTGGGGTTGTGGGGCATCAAGGAATTGGGGATAACAACTCATTGTTTGCCCACTAAATAATGTAACACATTATGGACAATAAAAAAATTAAATTTAATTAAATTTAAAAAAGAACTGTATTTTACAATGAGAACCTATTGAAAGTAGATCTTAGAGGATTTAGAAATGTAATTCAACATATGGCTTTTAATGAGATCAATCTTTAGAAAAAAGCCTTTGCTTTCCTCCAAACAGGAGAGACATGAGACAGCATGAAGAGAGAAAAGGACAACATAGAGAAATGTTTGGAGAGACTGACATAAATTAGGCACAATTCTGCTTGTTCTTTTAGCTTTACTTTCTCAGCAATCACTTGGATAATCCAGGCAATGATTGATTACTCTACTTCCTGTTACTTCTCAAGAATAGAAAGCAGGAATTCTGATGTTCTGTCACTTGAGTGAGTTTTATAAATACTGTGCTTCCTCCTACCAAGCTAAGACTTGACTCCATAATCTGTCACTTGAGTAAATTGTGTGAGTAGTATGCTTCCCTCTTGCCCAGACAACTTCACCCACCCAAGACAAAGCCAAGGAAGGACCTTATGGAAAACTCTGTATTCTAAGAGCTACTTTTCACCTGTGTTCCAACCCTGACTCATAGTGCCTGTTATGTCCTTGACTACATCACCTTCCCCTCTTGCAGCCTTAGTTTCTGGATCTGTCAGATCACAGGACTAGGCCCAGATAACCCGAGAGCTTTTGTCTGAAGTCGTGATTGTAGGACTCCTTGCTTCTTTTATTCCTTTGATGCCTTCTTCCAAAAACACTAGCTTTTTCAGGTCTTCTGAAGTGAAATTGACAATTCTTTCCAGGTTTAAGTGTTTCTTGTCCCTTTCAGGGGAAATGCACTCTTCTAAAGGAAAATACTTCTGGTAGTTTAGCTGGTCTTCTTTCATTTCTCTAAGAAAACTCAATAAAATACTCTCAATTGTTAGACTATCAAAACTTCAAGACCGACCCAAGTTTCTAAGGATATATTCCTAGAATATTCACATTCCCTAGGATATAAAATGTAACTTTGCTCCCAGTTTCTTCAGATTCTTCTATCTTGACTCCACTCATATTTCAAACCTTTTCTAACTACTTTAATACTCATCCTGGATTTCACCTTCTTTGTAGCCATTAGTTGTACTTGCTTTTCTATTAGAGTTATTTTCAGGAGTCACTTTAGCTAATACATTTGACATATAGCTCACCTATACCAAAACTATATACTATAAGTCACATGCCTCTACCAACCACAATATAGTATACAGAGACACAAAATGTTACTACCTGCCAATGATAATTTTTACAAGGACAAGCATGTTAAAATAAAAATATGCATGTATACATTAAAAACATATAACTGGTCAAAATTTAAAATAAAATGAAACGAACCAAGGAAGCCTTATTAACAAAGTGGTGTTTTCATATTTTACAAATGTCAGAATTCACATTTATATTCAAAAGACAAAAATATGATAACATGGATCAATTAAATGACTTTATGTTAAGTGAAGTAAGCCAGGTACAGAAAGGCAAATAATACATGCTCTAACAGAAAGTAGAAAAGGCTGGATAGGAAGGATTCAAAATGTTTTGTTAAGAGGATTTCATTTAGAAGGGAAGAGTGAGTTCAAGAGTTCTGCTGTACAACATAGTCACTAACATAATCTGTCCTTGACAATTGCTAAGAAAGTATTTTTAAATCTCACAATAAAAATATTTTGGGAAGTAATATGAGTTATATAATTTTATTTCAACATCATAAAATATAAGTATGTTTCAAAACATTCTATACATGATATGTATAGAATCTATCTATGAAAAATAACTTCATAAAATGATTAAGATTGTGAAAAACAAAGAACTATAAAACATTAATTACTGATAATTGTTAGAGAACTATTGCCCTATGGACAAATGTGTATGTTTAGCTAAATGTGTACTGTTGTAGTTTGCTTTCTCATTGCTGCAGGAAAGAACCCAACCAAAGCTGTTTGGGAGGAATAGGTTTATTTTGACTTATGGACTCGAGGGGAGACTCCATCATTTCAGGAAAAATGATGGCATGAGCAGAGGAGTGGACATCACCTCTGCCACAGCACTGCAAACAGTGGCAGGTAGATGTGCCTGGCAAGGGGAAGCTGTCTTATAATCCCCATAAACCCACCCCCAATGACACAGCTCCATTGAGGTTCTAACTCCCAAACTGCCATCAGCAGGGGATCAGTGACTCTGAACACATCCATTTGTTTGTGAGGGACATCTGGATCAAACCACAATAGTCTGCCCCTGACTCCCACAAACTAATAATCATACATGATACTGAAGAATCCATTTTATAAAGCAGACTCCATTTTGTAAAGCAGACTCCATTTTTAGACTTACTTCCCCCTCCCTAAAGAATGTCTGGTCACAAAGACCAGGAAGTTAAAAAAAAAAAAAAGACACCATATAAGGAAGCATATGGCTGTCCTGGAATGTGGGCTGGCCCTGGGATGTGGCTCCAAGGAAGTAACCAATCAAGAGGCATACAGATAC